>JANRMT010062836.1:16699810-16728065 GCA_026402145.1 Polypterus bichir lapradei
TATATATATATATATATATATATATATATATATATATATATATTGTAATAAGAGACAAGAAACAATATGAAAGTTTGGGGATTCCATCCCGTATAGTGTTGGGTTTGCACAAAACTCAAAGCAACAAGTAATCATTAAGCACTGAGTCATAACATACTGCAACTTAAAACAAATGCTCCGGCTTTATAGTTGAAGCAAAGGAAGAGGTGTGTCTTCGGGCAGAAGTGATGTCAACAGGGTTGTGAAATGCTGCTTGGAGTAGGAGGAGATTTAGGCGGGTCTGTCTTCTGGAGGTCTGCAGGGGAGGGAGAATAGGCATTAGTACAATGACCCCATACTCTCTATTTTACTCCCACTTAAACCCTTAGACTGCTTCCCATGCGCACGTGTGTGACAACTTTTGTTTGCCACAAGTGAAAAGATGTAATAACTAATAAATTTACAATCATAGATTAACAATTAATGCAATAACAAATCAACCAACAATATGAAAGACCACAGAGCAAAGTTTTTTTCCCCATCAGAACAGATGGGTTTTAAATTGCTTCTTAAATATAATGAGGGAGTCAGCAGTTCAGATGAAGGTGGGCATCTTGTTCCACCAACTAGGAACTACACAGGAAAAGAGTCAGGATTGAGACTTGGTACCACGCAGAGGCAGCATCACTGTTCACTGGCAGACCTGAGTGGTGGAGAATAAGCATAGCACCTCACCAGTGTCTCCGCATACGCAGATGCTGACCCACTGACTACTTCACAGGCAAGTATGAGGGATTTGAAGTTAAAGTATGCTGATATAGGGAGCCAATGTAGCGACCTGAAGAGAGGAGTGACATGATCCCGTCTTGGCTGGTTAAATACAAGACGGGTCACTGCATTTTGGACAGCAGCTTGATAGCACATGTGGGTACTCCTGCCAGAAGTAACTTACAGTAGTCCAGACACAACAAGACCAAAGCCTGGATTAGAAGCTGTGCTGTATAATCCATCAGATAATGTCTGATCTTGCAGATGTTGTACAGCATGAACCTGTGTGAACACGAAACAGTAGAAATGTGGTCAGAAAAAGATAACTGCTCATCAATCACCACCCCAAGGTTGCGTACTGACTTGGCAGGTGTGAGCCAAGATGTACAAAAATGGGGAGTTGAACAGACTGGTTGGCCGAGATCAGAAGAAACTTGGTTTTTGCCAGTTTGAGCTGTAGATGGTGGTCCATCATCCAAGTTGAGATATCAATAAGACATGCAGAGACTCTAGCTGATATTGTGTTGTCCTCAGGAGGGAACAACAGGTACAGCTGTGTATCATCAGCATAGCACTTGTAAGAGAACCCATGGGATTGGATGATGAAGCCCAGTGAGGTACTGTATTGTACAGAGAGATAAGTTGAGAACCCAGCACTGATCCTTGGGGTACATCTGTGCATGTTGGGTGCACCCTTGACAACTCACCTTGTCAGGACACACTCTACGATCTGCCTGAGATTCAGAACTCAGACCATCTGAGAATAGTCCCAGTAATGCCAAGGTCAAAGAAGGTGCCTAGAAGAATGTCATGGTTGACTGTGTTGAAGGCAGAGGAGAAACCTAGAAGGCTCAGGACCGATGACATGTTGGTAGCTCTAGCCAATTGTAGCTGGTTGACCACAATCAGTTGATCTCAGTCAAGCAGTCCCTCTTGAAGCCGGATTGGTTTGTTTCAAACAATGCATTCTGTAAAATGAAGGAAGAGACCTGGTTAGAAGCAGCACAATCAAGTGTTTTGGAAATAAAGGAATAAAGAGAGACAGGCCTGCAAATGTTAACTTGGGATGGATTGAGTGTACATTTGTTTTGAGTACAATTATCTCATCTAATATATGATGTCATCTAACTCTTAATATGCAGAATTGTATCATCTTAATCAACTACAGCCACCACTAATTTTGTATACATGTCGATTCTTCCACTTTTCTAAACATTGCTTCATTAATAAGGGTGTCCTACAATGGGTTTTCCCATGGATCTTATCACTGCTTCATAATAGGGATGTTTAGGCTTTCCCTCTAGTTTGTGTTCACTTTAAGGGTGTGTTCATTACTCATGTACTTCATTTTAACCTTATAAACCTAATAAATATGTTGGTGGATCTCCTATGAGGCAAAAGCCTCATGTACCTAAGCTTAAAACAACATTTAGTTAACCTGTTAGTTACCTTCAGTCCTTTTCCTTATGTTTTAATAATTCATTGTTACAAAATCTGTTAAGTATATTCTTGTAATAGACTGTAAAAAGATTATATATAAACTAAAGATTCCATAGGTGTTAATGATGTGGGTAATTGCAGAAATGACCGAGTGGGAGATGACCAGAAGGAGATGTGAGGAGAGAGGGTCGAGTGGACAGGCAGTTGGATGATTGAAGAGTTCGGAAATATCAGTGGAGACAATGTGGAGAATGTTGGGTGATGCATAGGAGGAGGCATAATGGGAGGCAGTGAGCGAGAAAACTGCTGATAGCAACCACTCAATCTTAAAAAAAGGTGGCAAAGTCATCAGTAGACAAGGTGGTTGGCAGTGGGGTGGGGGTCGAGAAAGGAAGTAAAAACAGAAAACAGAGAGCGCGTCTCAGTGTTGCTTTTAAATCTGGTCTGATAGAATCTTATCTTAGTGTTGATGGTGGCAGTAAAAAAGGATCCAAGTAGGGACTGGTACTTTGACTTTCTCCATTTCCTTTTGACTGTCCTGATCTCTGTCCGTTGTCTGCGGAGTACTTCAGAAAGCCAGAGACAGGAAGGTTTTTTGCATGCAGGCCTGGATGAAAGGGGACAAGCTTTCTCAAGACAGGAGGACAGAGTCAAGCATAGGGTGTCTGTGGCAGTACTGGTGTTAAAAGAGAAGAAGTTGGGACAGAAGAGGAGATTATAGAAGAGAAATGGGTAGGAGAGGGGGAATGGAAGTGATGGCGGAATGATACAGTGGGGGGAGGAGAACAGTGAGAAGAGGTTAGCAGCCAAGAGAACTAAATGATTATGTGGTAAGACATGTGTAGGGGAGTGAAAGTTGCATTTGTGAGAGTGTAGTTACATGAGCGAACAAGGTCAAGCAGATTGCCAGCCTTCTGAGGCGGTGGGGTGTGGAGCTTGGCGATGCTGTAAGCAGGCAAACAAACAAAAATGTGGGTCAATCAGTATACTTCAAGCAGAATGATAAACAGTAAAATAAACTTAATAACGATAATAATAACTAAGCACATATAAGTATTTGCAATGCACAAATACAAATCCCTAATACAAACCCAAACCTGACACTTACCTCTCTTGAAGCAGAAGCCTATAAACCCAGAAGTTACTCACCAGGAAGCAGCAAAACGTTTGATCACAGTTACACATACAATAGCTCAACACTGCCAGCTAAATTCCCTATTGACTGATGAAAGTATTTGTATCTTACTTATCCCATTGTAGAAATAAAGAATTTACAGATTTTCAAACTAGGAAACAGCATGCTAGACCTACAATGTTTGATCATGGCTATGAAGTGCAAATTATTGCAGTGAGATCAGATCTTAATTCTCTTTTAATGTGCCATGCTGAATTTACAATTTGTCTGAAGCAGCTTCAAGTGGGCTTTTATCACTGAGACTTTAAAATAAAGAACCTTTTGCTCTCATTCATACTTTGAAACCGAAGTCTGTCAATTTAACTAATAATAACAAAAAAATAATTAATATGTAATAATTAATTTTGTGAGTTTGTTTTCCAAATAATTAAATCCTGATCCTTGTAGACAATTTTCTGTTAGGGCTAAACATCCTGAAATTGTCTGTTGAAGAGGTTGCTAGCCTGGATATCTTATTAATACAGTCTGAACTTAAACACGCTTTAGTGGGATATAAACTCCATAAAATTGCCAGGTAAGGATGGTCTTCCTCATAAATTCTGCATTCTAGGATCTGCTATTCTCTCATTTATTGCAAATACTTTAGTCTGCCACAAGTATTTCTAGTTCCCAATTTAGCATCAATATAAAAGTGGCAATTGTATCACTTTTACTAAAACAAGATGAAGATATTCAAGTTAAAAATCATTGTCACTGATAAATTCAAATGCCAGACTACTAAAATGCTCACTGATAGACTGCAAACTGTAATACGTAAATTAATTCATCCTGACCAGACCAATTTTATTAAATTTCATTTGTCTTATGATAATGTCAATTGCTTTTTTCCATTCCATTAATGCTATCCTTTTCTTTTCCACTTCTTTTACTCTCTTATCTCTAGATGCTGAAAAGATATTTCACCGCTTAAATTGGTCCTAACTCTGGAAAATACTTGACTACATGAGATTTGGATTAGGACATAATAATAAGGTTAAAACATACACCTTATTTATTCTATTTTGCCAAACTGCAACATTTTGCACACTTTCCAAATTTATCTGGTGTCCATTTATGTTCACTCTTTCTTTGAAACCATGCCAAGCTCTAACTGTTTTTCTCCCATAAAAAATCACAAATTACCATCGCCACATTTCACGTATAGTTTCTGGGTAATGCCTAAGCATACTTTTCAAATATTTTGAACCTATTTTCTTTATTTAAATAAATATCTAGCTATACAATTAACTGGATAAAATCTGCCCTCTGTCTTTTAAATCAACAATGACAATTAACATAATGTCTTTCCCTGTTTTTGCTTCTAAGCAGTTCCAGTTCAAGTTAAAACTCACTTATTAAAGCATGATACGATGTCCATTTGTCATTTAATTATTTGTTCCACTAGAAGCAGGGCATTGCCATTCTTTCCACTCTGCCTTAAACAAGCCACAGCTTTGCCTTATGGGCCATATAGCAGCTACTCCTTATAGATTAACAGAAATCTCCTTAGCTAACATCCAACTAAATCAAGTAAAAAACATATTATTTCCAATTTTGTCATACACAATTCACATTTGGCTAGTGGGAGTTGGACATTGGTGTTTTTACCTTCATGTCCTCAACGGGTATCAAAATATTAGGTAATGTCTTTGACGAGCTGAAACTTTGGGAAATTTAATAATCTTTGAAAAGATTATGATTTTCCTACTTTTTCTTTTTTTTTATATATACATTTTATTAGTGCTTTATCTTTGCACATTGTTTGTGTCTGATTGTGGGATAAGATGGAGGTTTATCTAATTATTATGTCATCTATTCTCTTTCTTTTTACATTTTTTATTCTTGTACTATAAAAGTTGTTAATATGGTTATTGTGATTTTTTTTGCTTTTTAAGATGAGTGCTTACTTATAAAGTTTCACTTTTTCTAAAGCTTTCCTCAGTATTCATCATATTTTTGTACTGCACACCCACAGTCTTTGACATAATTTGATCATAAACCACAGACTGAGAAATTTCATACCTCCCTTCTCACAGTAGGAGGGACCATTAAATGCTTTAGTTACTCTTAAACACATTCCTCTGTCAGGTGTCAAACAGAGCTAGGGCACCAACGCATAAGTATGTTTTGTTTAGAGTAACTCAGGGAACCTGCCAAGTGGTAAATTTGGTCATCAGCGTAATGCTGCAGACCTCCCTTCTTTGGTTTAATCTATCAAGTTAACCATTTCCCCTTTCTCTTAAGAAAACACAGACTTCCTTGTTTAAACACTATAACAGCTTTAACAGAACACACAGCTTTTAATCATTCAGTGCTAAGTACACTGGCAAGAGACTGAGAAGGAATCAAGTAGCTTGAAAGCAAACTTTGAACATTTCTGACACATTTTAAAGCTTACTTAAAGACAGTGAATGTGATTCAGTGCTTACCCACAAGCACAGATGAAATCATGAAGTGTAGGCGTGCAGATTTATGGTTTGTTCAAATTTGCAACAAGGTCCATTCCTTTCTGGCAGCGGGATTATAAGAAAGTACTGTTGAAGGCAGTGGTTATTTTTGAGAGTAAAATAGTAACCTCTGAAGTAAAGGCTGTTGTTTTCTACTTCTGCTCATTTCTGTCTTATATCATTTAGCTATTTTTGAAAGAAGTTTATAATAACAGAGCTTTGTTTGGAAAAAAGAAGTACACGTCCTGAAGTCAACATTTAACATAAAGCTTTGCCTAGTTTAAGTTTCTCCAAAGAAAAATGAACATAAATAAAAAAATAATCAATTAAAGGCTTTTAAAAGGTAACAAAACATATACAATATATTACATATAATGTCTCAACATAAAATATACAGTACATCCGGAAAGTATTCACAGCGCATCACTTTTTCCACATTTTGTTATGTTACAGCCTTATTCCAAAATGGATTAAATTCATTTTTTTCCTCAGAATTCTACACATAACACCCCATAATGACAACGTGAAAAAGGTTTACTTGAGATTTTTGCAAATTTATTAAAAATAAAAAAACTGAGAAATCACATGTACATAAGTATTCACAGCCTTTTCCTTGAAGCTCAAAATTGAGCTCAGGTGCATCCTGTTTCCCCTGATCATCCTTGAGATGTTTCTGCAGCTTAATTGGAGTCCACCTGTGGTAAATTCAGTTGATTGGACATGATTTAGAAAGGCACACACCTGTCTATATAAGGTCCCACAGTTGACAGTTCATGTCAGAGCACAAACCAAGCATGAAGTCAAAGGAATTGTCTGTAGACCTCCGAGACAGGATTGTCTCGAGGCACAAATCTGGGTAAGGTTACAGAAAAATTTCTGCTGCTTTGAAAGTCCCAATGAGCACAGTGGCCTCCATCATCTGTAAGTGGAAGAAGTTCAAAACCACCGTGACTCTTCCTAGAGCTGGCCGGCCATCTAAACTGAGCGATCGGGGGAGAAGGGCCTTAGTCAGGGAGGTGACCAAGAACCTGATGGTCACTCTGTCAGAGCTCCAGAGGTCCTCTGTGGAGAGAGGAGAACCTTCCAGAAGGACAACCATCTCTGCAGCAATCCACCAATCAGGCCTGTATGGTAGAGTGGCCAGACGGAAGCCACTCCTTAGCAGGGCCGTTTGAAGGAATTTGGGGGCCCCAAGCAAAATGGACATGGAGGCCCCCCGCACGCACGCACGCACGCAAAGGAACCACAGCATAGCCATACAGTTTAAATTCACTCACACTTTATATAAATAAAAAAGGTTTACAGTGCAAATACTGCTGTTGCATATACTGTGCATAAATAAAAAAATGTTTAGAGTGCAAATACTGCTGTTGCATATAAAGTGCATAAAATTTGAACATTTTCAACAATTGAACATTTGTTGGAATAGTTAGTATAGCATGCTATGCCACTTTCATCAAAACCTATTACAAAGCTATAGCAATGTCATGTCATTTATGTATGATACATAAACATATTTCTGCTAGCCTACCTGCTGCAAAATTGCACCATTTGTACAAGACAAGTAGAGCTATTTTATGTGTGTAATTTATCACTTACCACTGTCTTGTTTTTTCTTATCCTCCTCTTCCTTTCTCTTCTTTCTTTTTTGGCTTCCTGAAGCATAATTCCGCTTCATGACTGCCGAGGAAGTTTTGTATTTTGCCGGCAGCAGAGATCGTGTGGTTGGCTGGCTGCTGTCAGCGAGGGGGACCCCCTTGAGGGGGATCCCGATAACAGTGTCATTGCACTTTACTGCATTCACTATCAATGGGGCACTCACACAGTTTGTCGCTGCATTTTATTCTTAACCAGTCGTTGTCTTGGGGCCACAGGCCAGCTCGGGGCCCCAAGCAATTGCTTGGTTTGCCTGCCTTGTCGCGACGGGCCTGCTCCTTAGTAAAAGGCACATGGCAGCCCACCTGGAGTTTGCCAAAAGGCACCTGAAGGACTCTCAGACCATGAGAAACAAAATTCTCTGGTCTGAGACAAAGATTGAACTCTTTGGTGTGAATGCCAGGCATCACGTTTGGAGGAAACCAGGCACCGCTCATCACCAGGCCAATACCATCCCTACAGTGAAGCATGGTGGTGGCAGCATCATGTTGTGGGGATGTTTTTCAGCAGCAGGAACTGGGAGACTAGTCAGGATAAAGGGAAAGATGACTGCAGCAATGTACAGAGACATCCTGGATGAAAACCTGCTCCAGAGCGCTCTTGACCTCAGACTGGGGCGACGGTTCATCTTTCAGCAGGACATCGACCCTAAGCACACAGCCAAGATATCAAAGGAGTGGCTTCAGGGCAACTCTGTGAATGTCCTTGAATGGCCCAGCCAGAGCCCAGACTTGAATCCGATTGAACATCTCTGGAGAGATCTTAAAATGGCTGTGCACCGACGCTTCCCATCCAACCTGATGGAGCTTGAGAGGTGCTGCAATGAGGAATGGGCAAAACTGGCCAAGGATAGGTGTGCCAAGCTTGCGGCATCATATTCAAAAAGACTTGAGGCTGTAATTGCTGCCAAAGGTGCATCAACAAAGTATTGAGCAAAGGCTGTGAATACTTATGTACATGTGATTTCTCAGTTTTTTTATTTGTAATGAATTTGCAAAAACCTCAAGTAAACTTTTTTCATGTTGTTTTTATGGGGTGTTGTGTGTAGAATTCTGAGGAAAAAAATGAATTTAATCCATTTTGGAATAAGGCTGTAACATAACAAAATGTGGAAAAAGTGATGTGCTGTGAATACTTTACGGATGCTCTATATAGAGTGCCCTCTATAATGTTTGGGACAAAAACTAATTGTTTTCTTGATTTACCCTACTGCTCCACAGTTCAAAATTACAAATCAAATAATTCAGACATAATTAAAGAGCACTTTGCAGACTTTAATTTAAGGGTATTTGCATACATTTCGGTTGCACCATGCAGAAATGACAGCCCGTTTTATACACTGTCCCTCCATTTCTGGACACTGTAATGTTTAAGACATAACAATGGTAGGTTTTATAAAAGCATTCATGTTTAGTACTTTGTCGCATATCCCTTGAATGCAATTTGTACTTGAAGTCTGCGATTCACAGATATCACCTGGTGCCGAGGATCCTCTCTGGTGATGCTCTGCCAAGCCTCTAGTGCAGCCATCTTCAGATCCTGCTTGTTTTTGAGAACTTGTCCCCTTAACCTTTCTCTTCAGCATATGGAAGGCAGGCTCAATTGGACTTGGGTGACTGGCCAGGCCATTTTCCATTTTTTATTTTTGAAAATCTCTTGTATTGCCCAAGCAGTATGTTTGGGATCATTATCTTGTAGGATGAAGGTCCGACCAATGATTTTGGAGGCATTTACTGGAACTTTAGCAGATAAGATGTTTCTATACACCTCAGAATTCATTGTGCAGCTGTCGTCAGAAGTTAAATCATCAATGAAGATATGTGTGCCAGTACCTATGGCAGCCATACATGCCCAAGCCATGTTTAACAGATGAGGTGGTATGCTTTGGATTTTGATCAGTTCCTTGTCATCTCAGCTTTTTGCTATTGCCATCATTCTAATGAAGGTTCATCTTTGTCTCATCTGTCCACAAGGCCTGTCCACAGTGCTTGAGGCTGATCCTCCAATTAGCTGTGAATCACCCAATCTCACTGAGATTGCACAGGTGGTGAACCAGCTGAAGGGAGGAAAGGATGCAGGGATCTGTGGTATCTGGGGTGAACTTCTCCAGACTGGTGGTAAGGCTGTCCTCCTGGCATTGCAAGCAATCTTTGCTTCCATTTGGGGGACTGGCATCATCCCAACTGACTGGAAAACAGGACTTATCGTCCCTATCTGGAAAAGGAAGGGTGACCGCCTGGATTGCAGCAACTACAGGGGGATAACACTGCTCTCTGTGCCGGGTAAGGTTCTTGATAGGGTCATCCTCAATAGGATATGTGACCACTTGCTCACCTACCAGTTACCGGAACAGTCTGGTTTTATGCCTAAGAAGTCTACCATCGACCGCATCCTGGCACTCAGGGTTCTTATGCAGCGCAAACACAAATATCGGCAGAGTTTCTTTGCAGCCTTTGTCGATTTTCGTAAAGCATTCAACTCAGTTGATCGAGCTGCCCTGTGGGACATCCTGAGGATTCGCGGAATCCTCTTAAGGTTGCTGGATATCATGGCCAGCCTGTACACTGGTACTGTGAGTGCTGTGCAGAGTGGAGGCAGATCCTCTGTATTTTTCCCAGTTGATTCTGGGGTTCATCAGGGGTGTGTTCTTGCTCCTACTCTGTTCAATGCTATTATGGACTGGGTGTTTGTCAAGGTCGTGGGGTCCAGCAGCTGTGGGGCATCTGTTGGTGAAGAAAGATTCATGGATTTTGACTTTGCTGATGATGCTGTTATCTTTGCAGGGTCAATGGAGGCTCTGATCGGGGAGCTCGAGAGACTGAGCAAGGAGTCTGAGTGGCTGGGCTTGCGAGTGTCCTGGATAAAAAACAAGGTCCAGGCCTTGAATGACCTCTTGGGCACAGCCATCAGCAGTGTGTCTGTTTGCAGAGAGAGTGTCAACTTTGTCAAGAGGTTTACTTATCTTGGCAGTGACATTCATGTCTCTGGTGACTTTTCCTATGGTGTCAGTAGATGGATTGGAAGGGCATGGGGGGTCATGAGGTTGCTGGAAAGGGGTGTGTGGTTCTCCCGATATCTATGCAAAAGGACGAAGGTCCAAGTCTTTAGAGTCCTGGTGCCTCATGCATAACGCCGTGTGTAGAATTCGCACTATAACATGGTGTAAGCACAAAAGCTGAAATGTGCTTACACACAGAAAAATCCAGATGCAGGAATCTGTGCGTACTCCAACTTCCACGTCCTTCTGCTACATAAATCCCGGTCATCGTGAAAAGTAACGCACGTGCACGTGCCTGCTGTCCCACCCCAATTCCTCCCAGAATTATGCCTTTGAATATGCAAATCAATATAAATAGCCCGTAAGCTCAGCCTTCTGTGAAAAGACAATGGGAAAAGCACGGGGGAAAATATAAGAATTTCAGCGAATACCAAGTGGAGGTAAAGGAAAAACATACTATTTGTTGATTTAAACAGTGGTATAATCAACAAAAGGAAGTTGATTGAGTGACATAGCATGTCAGAGAAACTCGAACGCTCAAGTTCACAAAGTCGCACAGTGCCAAAATAAAAAAGAAGTCACATATCAAAGTCTCCATGAAAAGGCGAGTTGTAGCCCACAGTCTGAGTTTCATATGAAAATTTATTAGGGTACAGACAAAAAAACATAGGCACACAGTGGGAAAAAAGCACGAAATGTTAACTTTAATCTTGAAATTTCCACTTTAATCACGTAGTTTATTTTGTCATTAAAGTAGAACATCATAAACTTCATCTTAAAATTATTTAATTTACTAGTTTCTCAAATCCCATCGTAACTAAAGTAGCATATTAAATGCTTTGTTTTGTATTTGATCTTCTATGTGCTCTATGTGTGTGAATCACTACGTGCTTCCGTTCTTTCTCTTTCTCCGACAGGACACAGAATCCATTACATTCGTTATATTACAGCTCTCTGATTAATTAAAATACTGAAATGTATACGTGATATTTTCATGATGATTGGAATGAAAGCATGGGAACTTGATGGTGCAGTGATTGTTCATGTCTCACACAAGATGATACTGCACCAGGCGTAACCTTCGATGAAATAAATTATTGTAGCAGTACTGTCTCTTTCAAACATACTAACCTCCAATTCCTGTCCTTACTTTTCTTTCCCCAAATACCCAATCGCCACACAATCAGCAGCGCAGGTTGTGCAATATTATAACTGTAGTGCAAGTTTACAGTGGGGTAATTGTACTTATAAGTACAAACAGTTCTACAAGGAGCAATTGATTGAGTGTGTTTATAGTTCTTGGGAGGAAACTATTTCTGAACCACGAGGTCTGTACAGGAAAGGCTTTGAAACGTTTTGCCGTGGCTGAGGCAGCATGTGCTTGATGCTGTATCCCGATAATTCTCTTTCCGATCAGCTGCTGCTATGATTCCCTACTCAGATACAGTGATACAAATACTCCAAGTGGTGCAGTGAGAGTAATATGGAAAAAGATGATCCGCTGTGGCAACCCTTAAAGGGAGCAGCTGAAAGAAGAAAAAGAAGAAGATGGTGCAGTGAGAGTAACAATGCTAAAGCAGTTATGGTATTTGGAATACTATGGCTATTCCCTGGACCATTATATTGTTACAGGTTAATTACAATCAGATGCATTACACTAATAAACAATATGCGGTTAGCTTCAGCGTATTTATAAAGCCGCGTCAGGAATCTGGATCTAAGAAATAAAGGATAACCACACAGGAACAGAAGCACTGCTTTGACGCTGGGTGGCGCCAGTCTGCAAAACCGAGCGCAGAACTTGCGTACGACAGGGTATGAGGTACCATGGAAATGTACGTGGCTTTACGGCAATTTTAGGTTTTATACATTGCGATTTGAACATGGAAACGTTCTTACGCAACATTTGTGTGCGTATGCACCGTTTATACTTGAGGCCCCTGGTGCTTCCTGTCTTGCTATATGGTTGCGAAACATGGACGCTATCCAATGACCTGAGATGAAGGCTGGACTCCTTTGGTACTGTGTCTCTACGGAAAATCCTTGGGTACCATTGGTTTGACTTTGTGTTGAATGAGCAGTTGCTCATGGAGTCCCGAATGAGGCACATTATGAGGTAGCGTCAGTTACAACACTACGGCCATGTGTAACACCTGGCTGCGGCAGATAGAGGGTCATTTCCGAAGGGTGGGACTGGACTGTGTGTGTGCCTGGGGGGTTGCCAACTGGGATCCTGAGTTGTTTCATCATGTAGTGGGTGCGGCAATGCACTGTACCAGTGCATGCTCCCCAACTTGACATGACTTGTCTTTTAAATACTTCTTTGCAAACTGTAATCTGGCAATCCTGTTTTTGTGGCTAACTTGTAACTTGTTTGCATCTTGTATTGTGGCCTTTATATTTCTGTTCATGAACAATTCTGCAAATAGTAGTCTCTGAAACATACACATCTGCCTACTGAATGCTGTTTCTGATCTGTCAGACAGGAGTTTGGGGTGTTTTCTTTACCAAAGAGAGGATTCTTCAATTTTCAGCAGTGGAGGTCTTACTTGCCCTATCCTTTGTGATTACTGAGCTCACCAGCACATTCTTTCTTCTTAATGATATTCCAGACTGTTGATTTAGGTAATCCCAAGGATTTATCAGTGTCTATTCCCTTAAATTAAAGTCTGCAATGTATACTTTAATCATGTCTGAATTGTGTGATTTGTAATTTTAAACTGTGGTGCAGTGGGGTAAATCAAGGAGAATGTGTCTTTGTTGCAAACATTATGGGGGGGTACTGTATATTATATACTAGCAAAATACCCGCGCTTCGCAGCGGTGAAGTACTGCCTTAAAATTTTTATTAAGAAGAAAATTAAACCTTTTTAAACTGAGGGAAAATATACCAATAATTATTTGTTAAAGATCTCTTTGTATGCCACGTTGCCAGTTCGGCCCTCCAGTTGCAATATGACCAAGCTGTAGCTGTGCGCTGAGCTTACTCTTGAGCATGCAACGTACAGTTGGCCATGTGAACAGTAATCTTGTTTCAAATCTCACAGCTTGGATTGCTGCTGTCATAATCGGTTTGAGTTTCATGGTTTGTTTCAGTTACGACAGTATTTGTAGGACTTGTGTTGAAGAGACATTCGGCATCTGTCAAGCGTTGTAAGTATACAACCAGTTTCATTGATAACTTCACATCCAGCTTTTGAGAGTTTAAACATTTCTAAACATCAAAGTGTCCACTACTGAAATCGTCACCTGTGAAGCTAAGATGTTTAAGAGGCATTGGCGGTTGTCCAAAGGTGTAAAATATTTGGCCATTTCGGTACACTTAAGCATTTCACTCTTCTAGTGCTCCTGTGTAGTATAATTATCTCCTGTACCGTCATCAGTCCACACCTTGAACCTGTCCCAGTCATTCAATACATAAGACACAATGTTCCTCCGGATATCAATAGTGAGCCTGATATGGCTGTGCAATATGTAACAAAGAGAATGGAAAGGCAGGTGCCATCTCCGGGCATGGAAACCACTTGGTAAGTGACAGTTCTTTGATCGATGGTGATTACCTCGATAGACATGTTAATGGGGGTACGGTTGGAATGATAAAGGAAATGGGTACCTGAACAATGTAAAGTAAGTCTAAAATACCTATACAATAACTATAATCGTAATAAATGAACAATAAAACAGCAGAGAAGCCGTGGATTAAATAAAAAGGCTGTAGTTATCAGCAGGGAGACGTGAATACCGTGGCGAAGCAAGGAAGGGAATGTAGAGACTGGAGCGACAGACGGCCTTATATAGGCAGGCAGCCAACAATGTGGGAGGCGTTGGGATGGGGGACCCAACGCCACCTCACACGGTGACCAAGCTGCAGGCTATGGACGTATATATGTACGTAAGTAGGATTCAGTTAGCGTTGGGAACCCGCGTACCAAATTTCTTGAAGATAGGCCCATAAGTAACAAAGACCGTTGAAAAGTTCAATATGGCAGCCGACAGTGGCATCATATCACCGAAATAAGTACCAAATTTCAGCCTTCTACCTATGAATAAGAAAGTTCAACATGGCGGACGTTGTTGACCGTTACGCGTAGAATTTTGAAATGAAACCTGCTTAACTTTTGTAAGTAAGCTGTAAGGAATGAGCCTGCCAAATTTCAGCCTTCTACCTACACGGGAAGTTGGAGAATTAGTGACGTTGGAAACTTCAATATGGCGGCCGACAGTGGCATCATACCACTGAAATAAGTACGTACATCGGTTTTGGTTAGCGCAGGGAAGCCACCTACCAAATTTCGTGAAGATGGGGCCATAAATAAGAAAGTTCAACATGGCGGACATTGTTGACCGTTATCGACCATTATGACCGTTACATGTAGAATTTCGAAATGAAATCTGTTTAACTTTTGTAAGTAAGCTGTAAGGAATGAGCCTGCCAAATTTCAGCCTTCTACCTACACGGGAAGTTGGAGAATTAGTGACGTTGGAAAGTTCAATATGGCAGCTGACAGTGGTGTCATACCACCGAAATAAGTATGTACATTGGTTTCAGTTAGCGCAGGGAAGCCACCTACCAAATTTCGTGAAGTTGGGGCCATGAATAAGAAAGTTCAACATGGCGGACATTGTTGACCGTTATGGCTGTTACGCGTAGAATTTCGAAATGAAACCTGCTTAACTTTTGTAAGTAAGGTGTAAGGAATGAGCCTGCCAAATTTCAGCCTTCTACCTACACGGGAAGTTGGAGAATTAGTGATGTTTGGAAAATTCAATATGGCGGCCGACAGTGGCGCCATACCACCGAAATAAGTACGTACATCGATTTTGGTTAGCGAAGGGAAGCCACCTACCAAATTTCGTGAAGATGGGGTCAGCCTTCTACCTACACGGGAAGTTGGAAAATTAGTGACGTTGGAAAGTTCAAAATGGTGGCCGACAATGGCGTCATACCATCGAAATAAGTACATACATCGGTTTTGGTTAGCGCAGGGAAGCCGCCTACCAAATTTCGTGAAGATGGTGCCATAAATAAGAAAGTTCAACATGGCGGACGTTGTCGACCGTTATCGACCGTTATGACCGTTACGTGTAGAATTTCGAAATGAAACCTGCTTAACTTTTGTAAGTGAGCTGTAAGGAATAAGCCTGCCAAATTTCAGCCTTCTACCTACACGGGAAGTTGGAGAATTAGTGATGAGTCAGTCAGTCAGTCAGTCAGTGAGTGAGTGAGTGAGTGAGTGAGTGAGTGAGGGAGTGAGTGAGTGAGGGCTTTGCCTTTTATTAGTATAGATAGTGACACTGTTAATATAGTCACCATTTTGTCTGATCTTTTATGGAGACAGCAGGGGTAATCTATTTGTAATGTATCTGTGTGTCTGTCCAGTTGCTATGTCTCTGTCATTTCAAGATCTGGACATCATAAACATTTGTAGTAAAAAGATGCATTGAATCTGTCATTACAACAGACTGCACATCCCAAACATTAACATTGCTAATGGCATATAACAGAGACATATGCATGACATTTGTTATTCCAACAGATGGTGCATCATTTTATTTCTACAAATGTTTGTGATATGTCATCTGTTGGAATGACAAATGCAATACATTCCAATACATCAACTTCAACTTTAACTTTATTGGAGCAGTGCAAATTTTGATGCTGAGGTCTACATTGATTATTTAGATTTCAGCTCATCTTAGATGTGTAGCACAGCTACAACATTAATAAAATTATGCATGCATATGAATGTGCAGTATACAGTATTTAGTTGCTCGTAAATACCAGAAACCCTGCATCTGAACTGGTAGATTCAGCTGCTGTGGAATCTAAAATAATGAGTGCCCTTTTCATTCACCTTCCTATGTATTTATTCCTCCATCCATCCATCCATCCGTAAATGAGCTTTAATTTCAGTTCAGAGGTAGTTCAGACTTAGAAGTATAAGACACAAGGCAAAAAGCAACCTTGGACAGAATGCTGAATAATGTATTTCTCTATGTTTAATACGTAGTGTTCTACATTGTTTTTAATATATTGTATTTCTTAATATGAACAGTATGCTGAGACTATTTCAGAATAAAGAGTGTGATAATATGCAAGGATAAAATTAATTGAAAAGAACTAAACTATCCAACCAAATTGCCTCCATTTAGGATGGTCTATAGCATAGTAAATGCAGACACTTGGGACATGTTATATGCTAAGAGAAAGTATTAACACAGAATGACATTTTAAAGTTCAGTTTTGGGTGAAGGACTTAACAGTATGTCTTTTATTAAGCACTGATTTTTTTTTTCTTGGTTAATAAATAATCACTTTTTCAAGTAGCACCTTTCATGGAGAAAGCAAGAAGCGGTGCAACTAGCACAAAATGGACATTAGTAACCAGCATTTTGGACATTCTTTCCAAGGTCAACAAAAATTCTAAAACATTGCCAAATTTTCTCCTGATGTTTCTTCCCATCCACACACAGTAGACTCAGCAGCTTGAAAAGAAGAAAGGTATGCAAAATCATGAATTATTATAAAGTTACAACTATTCTTTCTGGCAAAAGGTTGTGGAAGACATGATTGACTTGACTCAAAATCAAAATCTACATTGGTGGTTGCTTCTTAAAAGGCCGTAAACATGTAAGGGAGCAACATCTGGCAATGTCAATATGTCTGGGAGCATCCCTCTTCTAGTGTTACAGTCTTTCTGTCACCAGTGCCTTAAAATGATGTCAGGGTGCACATAAAGAAAGATATTCCCTGTCTGGTGAGCTGTCTTGAGTACTAGGTATGTGAAGGAGTGCGAGAGACTACGATGAGTGGAGATGAGATTAGCATCATGAAGGACAGAATGAAAATCACAGGAAGACAAAGAGTAGATCACAAGCATATTTGGTGGTATCCCTGAGGCACGGACAGTGTAGGTGATGTGGCTGTTCTAAAAACACAACCTTCATCGGCATAACCTGCAATATAACTGTAAGTAAAACATGGTTTTAGCTACAAATGGACAAAGCACATGATTGAATGTTCTTTTGCTGTGACGTGAATGTAAATACAAGAATTGGAAGAAAGATACTTCATTCTAGATGAAATAGGATGAAAAACATATTAAATACAGTATATATTTACAGTTAGAATGGACTTTTGTGGGCATCAGATCCCTGTTTTGGTGTTTTGTGATTAGTTTGTTTCAAATGAAACAATGAAGGCATCACACCTTTTGTTCTTCTTATAGTTACAGCAACACACATTGGAGTTCCTAGAGGGGAAAATGGATGCAGACAACCATGCAAAAAAGTTTAAAGCGAACAACAGTTTGTCAGCTCTGAGAATGTCATATTTAGTTATTAGTCTAATAGGAGCCATTTGCTATTAGGATGAAATTAATCTTACAAAGTTCAAAGGACATTTGCTTAGCGCTCTTGGGAAAACATGAAAAGGTGGACAAAGTTAATGTTTCAGACAATGATGAACCGATGATACAATCTTAAAGAAGATCTCCCAATCTTAAAGAGCACCTGTTGGATAGAATTAGTAAACCATAACTCACATTGACAAATCAACAGAAGTGGCTAGTAAAGCAATTTTCCAGTCACAATATATGTATGACATATCTTGAAAAATGATTTGCACAAACAAAACTAGAACTACATTTTATAAGATCCTGAAAGTATGCTTTAGAAGTAAAGTAGACTGGTGTGATATACTGTGCAGTGGGAAAGTGGTCCCAATCTACACTCTGGACATCTGATAGATCATGTGTCTAACAGGATCAGGGGAGTGAAAAAGACACAGACCAAAATTGAAGGGTTAAAGTAGAAAGTTTATTACAAGAACGCTGTACAACAATACCAAAGCAGTGTCAGATGGGCTTTGATTCATAGTCCTTCAATGCTGGCACTCCAACAAAAAGGAAATGAAAAAAATTAAAAAGGACAAAAATGAAAACAGGTGTATTTACAGTAGGTACAGTACACTTCAATAGTCCTTCATCCAAAAGCTGCACACACATAAAATAAATAAATAAATAAAGTATTCCTTCTTTGAAACTGGCTCAGGAAGCTCCTCAAAAAGAAAAATAGAGAAAATATTTACAAGATAAAATCAAGTGTGTGTGTATGTGTGTATGTACATAAAAACAAAAACAATTGCACCAATCCCAAAAGAAAACGATTTGAAAACCAAATATTTATATACTCAGCAAAAAAAGAAACGTCCCTTTTTCAGGACTGTGTATTTCAACAATAATGTTTTAAAAATCCAAATAACTTTACAGATATTCATTGTAAATTGTTTAAACAATGTTTTCCATGCATGTTCAATTAACCATAATCATTTAATTAACATGCACCTGTGGAATGGTCGTTAAGACCTTAACAGCTTACAGAAAGTAAGCATTTAAGGTCACAGTTCTAAAAACGCAGGACACTAAAGAGACTTGTCTACCGACTGTGAAAAACACCCAAAGAAAGATGCCCAGCGTCCCTGCTCATCTGCGTGAACGTGCATTAGGCATGCTGCAGGGAGGCATGAGGACTGCTGATGTGGCTAGGGCAATAAATTGCCATGTCCGCACTGTGAGACGCCTAAGACAGCGCTACAGGGAGACAGGAAGGACAGCTGATCATCCTCGCAGTGGAAGACCACGTGTAACAACACCTGCACAGGATCGGTACATCCGAATATCACACCTGCGTGACAGGTACAGGATGGCCACAACAACTGCCCGAGTCACACCAGGAACACACAATCCCTCCATCAGTGCTCAGACTGTCCGCAATAGGCTGAGAGAGGCTGGACTGAGGGCTTGCAGGCCTGTTGTAAGGCAGGTCCTTACCAGACATCACCAGCAACAACACCGCCTATGGGCACAAACCCACCTTCGCTGGACCAGACAGGAGTGGCAAAAAGTGCGTGAGTTTCTGCATGACAGCAATGTCAGTGTTCTGCCATGGCCAGCGAAGAGCCCAGATCTCAATCCCATTGAGCACGTCTGGGACCTGTTGGATCGCAGGGTGAGGGCTAGGGCCATTCCCCCCAGAAATGTTCAGGAACTTGCAGGTGCCTTGGTTGAAGAGTGGGGTAACATCTCACAGCAAGAACTGACAAATCTGGTCCAGTCCATGAGGAGGAGATGCACTGCAGTACTTCAAGCAGCTGGTGGCCACACCAGATACTGACTGGTACTTTTGATTTTGAGCCTCCCTTCATTCAGGGACACATTGTGAAACATTTTTATTTTATGTCTTATGGTGTTGACGCTTTTAGTGTTCATACAAATATTTACACATTAAGTCTACTGAAAGTAAAAACAGTTGAAAGTCAGGGGACGTTTCTTTTTTTGCTGAGTATATATACCTCCAAAAACAATCACTGGGAGATATATACGTACAAAAGATATTTTCAAGGCCATCAAGAAAACAAAAAAAACTGCTCCGTCTATAGCTCAGAATTGCTTATCCCTACCTTGCCATTACCACTGATGGCCTCTGTTGACTGGCAACTCCTTAAATATAACAAGCAAGACTATCTAGCCAATCTGCTGCCCCAATCTACTCCAATCACCTATCAAGATAGACGCTGGCTCATTTCTGCGCATGTGCGACATGCCCCCAGTGACTTCCTAATTGAAAATCGAACATCTGCCTGTTGCGCACGTGTAATCCCCATGTACGTCAAGCGGCACATTGATGCCTTTGCTCCAGTAAGTAAATCTATTATTTTCATTGTTGGATTCCCTTATCTTACACTACCATACTTACTAATGCCGACTTTTTCTTCCAGAAGCACCACCCCTCACACAACCACTGTTTCGCATGGGAGTGCCTTCAACACAAAATGGTAAGCACTATTCTTTTAAGCTGTCTTACTTTTATTCTTAAAAGCAGATTTGTTCTGTTTAGGACTACTGCTGCTTAAATTGGTAATGCATAAGGCTATGCATTAACACAATCATTCTGCATTGGAGTTTGAATGGATGGAGCAGCAGCCATAGCTATAGTGAAGTCTAGTTTCGACTGACATGTAAGAAGTTTCACCTAAATGTACTTTGTCATAAAAATCCATCGAACGCATCGAACAGTGAACAGTGAATTAGCAATCCATATAAAAGTTTATGGGAACATATGGATGCAGAGCACAAAACTGTACTGTTGTACTCTGTCAAGATGCTTGGTCCTGATCAGTGCATCTGAGTTGCAAGATTTGGTGGCAAAGAATTCTCACCACAAAATACCAAGACCATGGAGGGTCTGAAACTTTAACAAAATATATGTGAAACCTCTTGAATAACATGTGGTAGGTATTAACATGAAAACTTGAATTAATCTGTTGATGCAGAACTGGAGAAATTATAAAGTGACTAGCTGTGTAAGTTCATACTGTAAAAAGCCTGGGGTCCTAGAAACTATTGAAATCATCAGAAAAAAATTGAAATGTAGAGTTGTCAGGTAATTGAAAGGAACTACTCTGGGTGTCTCTCTCCTATTAGGATTTGTTTTGTCAATGTGCTCGCATCGCTTGTGCATTAGTGGCGGGAGGAAATGTAAAAGGGATACCGTTTTGCAGATGTTAGCAGCTGGGCGACTTTGTCTTTCTTCTGAGGTTTCATTTTGCTGACGTGTTGGCCCCGCTTTTGTTATTAGCAGCTAAGCGAATTTTCTGTTTCCTCGGAGGTGGAGCCCTTATCCCAACTCCACCTCTCACTTCTGGGCCGGACAGACAGACACACACACTTCCACGGGTAAATGTTTATATATAAGACAAGGTACTGTATTTCTGGGACTATCTAATACTTGCCCATCATGACATAATCAAACCTTTCCTATACTTAAGCAATAAAAAATTAAATGTTGTTAAACATATTTTCACTTTGTGTATCAATCAGCAATTTATAATCTAAAGAAAATAGAAAATGAAAAAGGCATCTGATATTGCTGTCTGCAATTGGAAATTTCTAACCATTTACAGTCATATGAAAAAGTTTGGGAACCCCTCTCAGCCTGCATAATAATTTACTCTTCTTTCAACAAAAAAGATAACAGTGGTATGTCTTTCATTTCCTAGGAACATTTGAGTACTTGGGTGTTTTCCGAACAAAGATTTTTAGTGAAGCAGTATTTAGTGTGCAAAAATTTGGGTACCCTTGTAATTTTGCTGATTTGAATGCATGTAACTGCTCAATACTGATTACTTGCAACACCAAATTGGTTGGATTAGCTCGTTAAGTCCTGAACTTCATAGACAGGTGTGTCCAGTCATGAGAAAAGGTATTTAAAGTGGTCAATTGCAAGTTTCTGCATTGGGTTGGCACCCTGCCTGGGGTTTGATTACGCCCGGTGTTGGCTGGGATTGGGTCCAACAGACCCCCATGACCCTGTAGTTAGGTTATAGCGGGTTGGATAATGGATGGATGGATGGAATTGCAAGTTGTGCTTCCCTTTGACTCTCCTCTGAAGAGTGTCAGCATGAAATCCTCAAAGAAACTCTCTAAAGATCTGAAAACCAAGATTGTTCAGTATCATGGTTTAGGGGAAGGATACAAAAAGCTACCTCAGGGGTTGAAACTGTCAGGTTCAACTGTAAGGAATGCAGTCAGGAAATGGAAGGCCACAGGCACAGTTGCTGTTAAAACCAGGTCTGGCAGGCCAAGAAAAATACAGGAGCGGCGTATGCACAGGATTGTGAGAATGGTTACAGACAACCGACAGATCACCTCCAAAGACCTGCAAGAACATCTTGCTGCAGCTGGTGTATCTGTACATCGTTCTACAATTCAGCGCAATTTGCACAAAGAATATCTGTGTGGCAGGGTGATGAGAAAGAAGCCCTTTCTGCACTCACGCCACAAACAGTCACTATTGTATGCAAATGCTCATTTAGACAAGCTAGATTCATTTTGGAACAAAGTGCTTTGGACTGATGAGACAAAAATTGAGTTATTTGGTCATAACAAAAAGAGCTTTGCATGGCAGGAGAAGAACACCGCATTCCAAGAATGCTGAAATACTACTGTTTCCATAAGGCATATCATATATTAAGAGGAAGTTGCTACTTTGAAAGCTCAGCCAATGATAAACAAAAATCCAAAGAATAAAGAGGGGTTCCCAAAATTTTTCATATTATTGTATTTAAAAATGGCAGAAAAAGTGTCACTATGCATAATTTACAACTGTAACTGCCTTCTTTCTCATTCAATCATCCAGGCAGGGGTAATGAAGTCATTAAACAAATCACTGAAGACCGATTTTCTAGACCAAGGTGACAGAGAAATGTGATCCCTTTAATTTGCCCTTAGCAAGTTAGGAAGATGAGCATTGGTCTGGGTTGCTGAAATTTGTCTAAGTTGTGGTAATGTTTTGTAGTTAAGCAGTGAATTGCATACTTAGGGACTCTAATAGCAGTTAATGAGAAAGTAATTCTTCACATAAAGGGTTGTTAAATCTGAAACAAATCAAAGAGCTGAAGTGGAGAGCCTGACAACTGTTAAAAAGTTTTTGAATGAGTTATTGGGACAATTTAGCTATTAGCTACCCAAATTAGCTTGATGGACTCAATGATCTACTTTGTCAAACTTACAATGTTCTAATGTGAGCCCTTGGTAACTATGAGGTGCATTCTCATAGTGACTAAAACCCACCATTTACTACTGTATATTTCAAGACACTCTCACATAGCTTAGCTGTTCATATTGTCTTAGAGCAAACAAAGAAAACCTGGTAGGAAATGTTATTTCTATCATGTTACCTACTTGCCATGACCACGGATTAATCTGTAAATAAGAGATTTCTCTGGAAACTAATCTTCTGTTTTACCCTTACAGACTGACAATGTATGTAAAACTGTTAATACTACCTTCTTTTCAATCTTGCGTTTCTATAAGTCACACAATTATTAATCTGGGGGGCCACATGGCTTGCTTATTTTTGTTGCACCCACTACAGCATCTGCTTGTAATTGGACTTCTATTTCAATTAAATATGCTTCTACTTCCCAGTCTGAAATAGATGCTATTCATTGGCAGTCGTTGCTGTAAGCACTTGTATTTACCCTTTTTTAATAGTTACTGTCTGAATATGACTACGAAATAATTTCCACAGAAAAGATCAATTGACATTACATTCTTGACCTGATTAATCCAATTCAGGGTTATGGGGGGCCAAAACCTATCCTGAAAAACCCAACAGCAGCAATATTTTTGTAACATATTTTTGTACACAGAATGAGCTCAAAGTGCGTCACAAGATATCAAAGAAACAGTTACAAGAATAATAATGAATAAACATACAAAAATGAATAATTTACGAACTTACATAAAATTCTACCCAGCATAAAATGTAATTACAGTAAGTTGTTCTTTTTTATTTTTTAGGCTTCATCCTAGAACATTCGATGCAGTGGGTCTCGTCGACAGTTGGGGTATCCTTTTTCATTCGAGCATCACACAGTACTTTGATCAGGTGGTAGTGGCGCAAAATACCACCATAGATAAACAGAAAAGAAAGCAGAGAAAAGCAGAAATAAATAATGACTGCAAATCAAATCAAAAATTGTAGTCAAAACATCCTAAAACTAACTTGAATTTTTTGTGCTAACTTACAAAACATTTGTTGTTTTTTCAGTGTGCGGAAATAGTAATTATATAAATCGAGAAGGATAACTCAGTATGTCATGTCATGTCAACTTCAAACCATCGTAATCTAGATCTGGGGTGTTATGGCAGCTGGCACAGGAGTGCAAGAGTGTAAGATGAGTGGAGATGAGATTAGCATCATGAAGGACAGGATGAAAATCACAGGAAGACAAAGAGTAGATCACAAGCATATTTGGTGGTATCCCTGAGGCACGGACAGTGTAGGTGATGTGGCTGTTGTGAAAACACAACCTTCATTGACATAACCTGCAATATAACTGTAAGCAAAGCATGGTTTTAGCTACAAATGGACAAAGCACATGATTGAATGTTCATTTGCTGTGACGTGAATGTAAATACAAGAATTGGAAGAAAGATACTTCATTCTAGATGAAATAGGATGAAAAACACCTTAAATACAGTATACAGTACAGGCCAAAAGTTTGGACACACCTCCTCATTCAATGTGTTTTCTTTATTTTCATGACTGAAGGCATCAAAACTATGAATGAACACATGTGGAGTTATGCACTTAACAAAAAAGGTGAAATAACTGAAAACATGTTTTATATTCTAGTTTCTTCAAAATAGCCAACCTTTGCTCTGATTACTGCTTTGCACACTCATGGCATTCTCTCGATGAGCTTCAACAGGTACTGTAGTCACCTGAAATGGTTTTCACTTCACAGGTGTGCCTTATCAGGGTTATTTAGTGGAATTTCTTGCTTTATCAATGGGGTTGGGACCAGCAGTTGTGTTGTGCAGAAGTCAGGTTAGTTGGACGATCATTTATTTTTCAACAGGACCATGACCCCAAACACACCTCGAGACTGTGTAAGGGCTATTTGACCAAGAAGGAGAGTGATGGAGTGCTGTAAATGGTCATGAAAATAAAGAAAACACATTGAATGAGGAGGTGTGTCCAAACTTTTGGCCTGTACTGTATATTTACAGTTAGAATGGACTTTTGTGGGCATCAGATCCCTGTTTTGGTGTTTTGTGATTAGTTTGTTTCAAATGAAATAATGAAGGCATCACACCTTTTGTTCTTCTTATAGTTACAGCAACACACATTGGAGTTCTTAGAGGGGAAAATGGATGCAGACGACCATTGCAAAAATGTTTAAAGCGAACACAAGTTTGTCAGCTCTGAGAATGTCATATATACAGTAGTTGCTAGTCTAATAGAAGCCATTTGGTGTTGGGGCAGCTTTAGCCTATCCCAGCTAGCATAGGGTTCAAGCTAGGAACAAACCCTGGACGCCAGTCCATCTCAGGGCAAACACACACTAGGGGCAATTTAGCATTCAGTATGATTGGCAAATGTATTTGACCATGCAAAAGTTCACATAATGGTGCCACAAGAACCAAAACTACATTCCAAAGTGTTAAGACATTAAAATAAAGAAGCAGCATTAAAAAATTTAAAAAAAGAAACACACAAATTGCATAATTACTTCTATGAAGATTCATGACACAAATAACCTAGAGACCAATGTGAAAAATGTTTATCTTTTTCAGTGTGCTAGATAGTTAAAGGCATTGGCATCATCAATTAATCACTACAGTGATTCTTCTGTTGTAATTCTGCCTAAAGTATTCTTGAGTCATCTCTTTTCCAACTCTCAGACACCTTCTCTGCTTATCACTTCTATTCAGCCTCTTCAATCTTCACTCTCAATAGCCATACACAATATCTAAAATTACAATTCTCTATGCTGTAATCAGAGTATACAATTCAGACTAGAGAACACACAGAAGAACTCATAGTAATCAAAAATGCTTCATATTAACAAATGGAAAATGTGCAAAGAGACTGGGCTGGGATTCAAAGCAAAGGCATTAGCACTGCAATACAGGATCAATAACACCTAGGCCACCATGCCACTCTGTTTTCATTTACCTGCACTCATGAAAACCTTACAAGGGTGTTTAATCAGAAATGCACCTCTAGCAAAGGATAACATAAAGCCACTATTGCAGTAATATACACAAAAGTAATGACATTTATTAGAAAAAATAACCATCAAACTAACTCCAGTGTTAAGTTTAAGGTAAGGAATAATAGCCTCCATTAAACAGGGTTGACTATCTCATACAAGCACCATTATTAGTGTTGGATCAATGCTAAAATTTTAACTTCGGTACATATACCAGCTTTTACACCTCAGTCCCAATAGCAAAACAGTAATGAAGCAGAAAACAGATAATTCCCCCAAAATCCCACTCCCAGCTGCTTTGTTCCTCCTGGTCGTACACATCTCTGCTGTACTTCATCCCCATATCTCTGCTGCACTACGCTCACCTGTGCCAAGAGGCTCAGAGTTTCGAGCATACTGTTAAACAAATATTCAAATGGGGAGCGGGTGGAGGTCAGCTTCTGGGTTTCAAGTGTACTACACAACCATTTACTTCTGGTACCAAAATTAGCATTATGTTGGTATAGTACTGTTTAGTTAAAATTAGTTATTTTGGTAATTTTTCAGCACTGGTATACAGGGCAACATTAACCATAACATCTAGAGACATTAAATTCCTTCAACAGGACATCATAATTCATTGCATTCCACTATGAATAGGAGAGCATTGCTCAGTCGTTATTTTAATACCATTTAAATGGTTACATATGTTTTCTATGCCCTCTCCATTATTATAATAATGGATAAAACCTGAATAATCAGATAAAACAAATCTTATTTAAAAGTTGACTGAATTTTGAAATCATGGCATTAAATGGCCAAGGTCCGGCTTACTTGTCTGAATTATCATGACTTACAAACCAGAGCGCACATTAAGATCTCAAGATGCCGGTCAGCTTATGATTCCAAGGATTAATAAAATAACAGTGGAATGTCAAGCTTTTAGTTACAGGGGCTCCTAAACTGTGGAATGGTCTTCCTGCTACTATAAGAGATGCCCCTTCTCTCTCAGCTTTTAAATCCCGGCTGAAGACTCACTACTTCAATTTAGCATACCCTGACTAGAGCTGCTGATTAACTGTACTGACTGCATCTCTATTGTTAGTCATTAGCACTAAAACATAAGTGATATGATGTTTATAATTTGTTACTAACCCACACCTATTCTTTTTCTCTTCTTGGTACTCAAATGTGGTACTTGGTGCCACGGCCCAACTGCCAAGTTGTTTTGCCTGCCTAAGGTAAAGTCATCCCTGATGGAGGATCACAGGAATCGTAGGGTAGAGGGGTCCTTTCATCAGATTTGCTGGCCAAGCAATGTTTTAGCTGTGGAATGGCCAAATGGGGGAGGCAGCTTAATGGGTGAGGTCTCTAGGACTCTAAACAAATCAAAATCATATTATGTTATATAATCTACTGTTAAATTCTGGTCCGTACTTGTAAAATTTTTATTTTTATACTGTATTGGGGATTTGTTCTCTTCTGTGTATTGTACTGTATTGTATTGACCCCCTTCTTTTTGACACCCACTGCACGCCCAACCTACCTGAAAACCTTGCCCAAGGTTTCTTCCATTTTATCCCTACAAAGGGTTTTTTTGGGAGTTTTTTCTTGTCTTCTTAGAGAGTCAAGGCTGGGGGGCTGTCAAAAGGCAGGGCCTGTTAAAGCCCATTGCAGCACTTCTTGTGTGATTTTGGGCTATACAAAAATAAATTGTATTGTATTGTGTTGTATGTGCTTTCTTCCTAAAATTTACCTTGTCACTTAAAGCTAATTGATACTTTTATCGGTTCATTTAATAAACACTAGCTTTAATAACACTTGCTGCTCTATTCATAAAGCCCAGAATGTTTTACAGCGTTTTTAAAATTGTAACTTTTATTTTATCTTTGCACCCTATGTTCCTAAACATATGGCGAAGGAACTTGAAACACACAAAATACACAACATCACCTCATAAGTCGTTAGTTGTCTTTATGATTAGTGGGATCAGTTAACTATGTTTCCCATTTGAATCCTACTAAACTCGCATCACAAGACCGTGTACATAAGCTGTTTAAAATACTAATTAAATGTAAATGTTGAGTACAAATCAAGAGGTGTTAGGATATATATTATCATACAATTATACAATTATAGTCTCTATATTACAAAAGACAGAAAGTCCAGAAAAGAGTAATTAGACTGATTCCAGGACCACGTTAGATAGATAGATAGATAGATAGATAGATAGATAGATAGATAGATAG
>JANRMT010062836.1:16728075-16757975 GCA_026402145.1 Polypterus bichir lapradei
TAGATAGATAGATAGATAGATAGATAGATAGATAGATAGATAGATAGATAGAGATGTTTTTCCAATAAGAACATGTAACCATAGATTGATGCTGGTTAAGGGTAAATTTCATAAAAAATGTTAAGACAGCTTAACTCCTAAAAACCCACTTTTTTGATTTGGCTTTTTCATAGTGTGGCGGACAGCTGGGGGTTATGCCCAGCCAGGATACCTGGAAGGACCTGGAGAGCGACTATACCTCCTCTGGACCATGAGAGGGCAGCTGCCCTGGTCTGTATGGGGGCCACGGGAGCCAAGCATGGAAGCTCAACCCTTTTAGGGCCCATGACCACCATAGCGGGGGCACCTGGAAGATTGTGGAGCCCTGGATGTCATGTCGGAAGGAATTTCAGGGACACCCGGAGTGCTTCCGGGTGCTCATGTGGCACTTCAACCACACCAGGAAGTGCCGCCGGAAAATCGTCACAGAGCACCTGGAGCACATCCGGGTAATTATAAAAGGGACCGCCTCCCTCCAGTCAGGGAGCCGGAGTCAGGAGTAAGAAGACAAAGCTTGGGAGGAGAGGAGTAAAGGCGGCAGAAGGAGAAGTCCAGATGGGAGAGACAGACTTATTAAGAGTGTTTGGTGCACTGTCACTGTGTTGTGTGCCGGAACTATATTGTGTGTGCTTTTGGAACATTCTGTGTTCTGCCTGTTTGTGTCTGGACTGGTTTACCACAATAGCTACATCTTAGTTCCATTTATATATGTATTGAATATCATATACTTGGATTTGCAAATTATTATTAATAAATTATTAAGCTGTAATTTTCTCTGGTTTCTTTAACTGTTTTCTGCACCAACACCATTTATTCAAAGTACTCTGCAGCCACGAGTGATATTGGAGTGAAAGTGGTTACTCCAGCTATCGACAAGACCTATTACATTGAATCTTCAAGAACACAAACTAAAAAATATTAGGAAGAACTTAAACACATTTATGTTAGGTAGAATACCTTCAGCGGTCTTTTGACCTTGGAACCCATGCAGATTTTTTTTTCTCCAGCATTTCGTCAGCTGAGATTTATATTTTTTCTGTCCTCCCTAGTCATCTGACCATAAAATTGGACATTTCATTTTAATCATGGGAGATTTAAAAATTAATTCATAATTAAGATAATTGCTTTACCTATTACTTGCATAAGTATACAGTGGAACCTTGGTTTGCGAGTAACTTGGTTTACAAGTGTTTTGCAAGACGAGCTAAAATTTTTAATAAATTTTGACTTGATAAACGAGCGAGGTCTTGCAATATGAGTAGTATGGATACACTTTGTCTGCTGAGCGTCATGTGATCACAACTGAGCTGATGGTTCTTCTCGTGCACACGCATGTGTGTGTTTCTCTTGCGCGCGTGTGTGTTTCTCTCTTGCGTATGTGTGTCTCTCACACGTGTGTCTGTGTGTTTCTTAGCGCGCGTGTGTGTGTTTGTGTCTCTCTCTCTTGCGTGTGTGTGTGTCTCTCTCTCTCTCTCTCTCTCTCTCTCTCGTGGGCAATCGTCTCCCATTCTCTGTCTGAGCCGGCGTGCCTCACTCATATAGTCAACATCCGTATGAACATATACTGTTTACTACAGCATTGTGACTGTGTGTGTGTGTGTGCACGCATGTGTGTGTGCTGTGACGTGCGAGTCCCCATCTTGCGCCTCAAAACACGAAGCTGAGTCTCAGTTGAGTCCCCTCCTGTGGACTTCTACACTCTGTTGGGCCCGTTGGCTGCCCCCTATTCACACATGTGTGACAGTAGATAATTTAGAATCTACTGACTCATTATAGAGGGACTTGCACAGCATAGGGCTTGGGCAGATTTGTGGTAGATTAAATTTGATATGTTAATGTAAAAGTATTAAACTTAGGAAGTAAAAATGTTAGATCTGACTGCACAATTGGACAGCTGAAAATTGTACTCCTTATGAGAAGGATTTAGGAGTCATAGTGGACTCATCAATATCAGCTGCCAGGCAGTATTCAGAAGCCACTAAGAATGTTAACAGAATGTTAGGTTATATAGCACGGTGTGTGGAGTACAAGTCCAAGAAGGTTATGCTCAGTGCTTTTAATGCAATGGTAATATCTCATTTGAAGTACTGTGTAGAGCTTTGGTCTTCAGGCTACAAAAAAGGCATAGAACTGCTAGAAAATGTCCAGGGAAGAGTGACTAGGTTGATTCCAGGGTTTCAGGGGATGAGTTATGAGTAAAGATTTCTTAAGTAGAAGTAAAAATTAGAGGCAACATGGTTGAAGTGTTTAATATTATAAAGGCAATTAGTACAGTGAATCAAGACTGTTTCTTTAAAATGTGTTCAACAAGAATATGCGGACACAGTTGGCAATTCGTTAAGGGTAAATTTCACATAAACCTTAAGAAGTTTTTCTTCTCACAGAGAACTATAAACACAAAGAATAAGTTACCAGTTAGTAAGGTAGACAGTAGGACTTTAGGGACTTTTAAATCTCAACTTTTTCAGCACACTTAAACTCGGAGACCATGGCCATTCATTCCTAAATTTGTTGCTTATAATGTGAAGAACACTGTGCTGTGCTGCCTCCAGATGAGACTTTGGCACTTCTGATCTCATTTAAGAGGCCAGAAGGCTTTAAATGCATCTCTTCTTCCTCACAAAAGGGTCTGATTCATTTCATCCTGGCTGCCTCTGCTGCTACATCAGAAGAAAAATGTATTGTTCTTAATCCTGTCAACCCAGAGCATAAATCAGCACCCATGGATAGTGTCACCCTCTATGAAATATAAATGACACGCTCTGCATTACCTATACCAGGATCAGGGTCTAGTCTCACTACCACATCTCCCTCATGATCCCAGAGGCAAAGCAGTTCTGATTCTACCGACTACTAAGAGGGACAACCAATAGTTACAGGTTGTAATTGTCATTTTTTTCTGATTAGAAATCAATGACAGTATGCTGTATAAGAGATTAACATTATAACAATCAAATTGCAATTTTAATTAGTTAAATGGGTATATTTGACTGTATATTTAAAAAAAAAATTCTCATGTAAAGTATAAAATAATCCAATTTAAAATACTCCAATAAAAATGTTAAATCGCTACTGAAATCTTAATTAATTTCCATAAAAACATTGTTTTCAGAATTTTTTCCAGGCTTAAGTATTCATAAGTGACCAGTTTAACTGCCCTGTTGTCCATTCACTTACATCTACTTATGTTGTGAGTGTAAATGTTTAAAAAGAGTCTAAAAGTTCAAAGTATTTAATACCTTATGCACTTGTAAGGATAAATCAGAACATACCAACAAATGTAGCCTCACCCCAGACATCACTGGCAATAAGATTACACAGCGACTCATTGATTGTATTACCTTGTAATGGAATTTATAGGACCCCATCCCAAAGAGATTGTGTTGAAAATATTTAATCTAAGATAGGGGCATTATGTATAATTTATATTTATGATACAATAGAAGCTATTAGATTTATTTTTTCTGTCACTCCTGACCTCTTTGATACCACTTTTCATTGAAATTAGAAATCAGCCATGAATAACATACAAGTATCATTCTATTATTAGAATTATATATTTTTTCTTGACAGTAGTCTGTATAGTCTCTGAAAATAAGATTTTTATGCATGTATTACATCTTTGGAGAAGTGCTCATTAATGTGACAACATTAGAATTCCAAGAGACAGATAATGTAACCACCTCAGCCAGAAAAACTCTACTAATACGACACATACATAATGCAACAGAAAGGTAACATATTTAACATTTTAAACAGAAATAACTGAACAGATCTTTACAGATAAAAGAAACACCAAGACAGAGATGTGAATACAAATACTGACCACATTAAAAAAAATAGACCAAAAAAGTACAGACAGTCCCCGGGTTACATACGAGATAGGGACTGTAGGTTTGTACTTAAGTTGAATTTGTATGTAAGTCGGAACAGGTACATTATTTTAATAAATGTTATTGTTGACCGACTGTAACCAAGTGCTCTACCAATGAATGATGGAGTTTCACCTATCTCTGACCTTTTTATTATTTCTACTTTATTTTCAATTGTGATGGTTTTTCTCTTCTTTACTGTATCACCAGCACTTGCATCAGATTTGTGTTTCAGAGACATTCTTGAAGGGTGAAGACAAAAGGTTAAGATGAGCTCTTCTGCACAGCACCGTCCACGCTATCACAGCAGGAAGGCACCCGTCATCAACACGTCTGGTGTACTGAACGAGAGACAACTTCCTGCTATGTAGTAACAGTATAAGCAGGCTTGCTATTGAGAATGAATGGGAGCGGCGAGGGGGGAGTTCATCACTCACCCACCACACAGTCACCTCCACTACAGTATGCTGCCTGCAGAGTCTGCCCACCGAGAACGAACACGGTGCAGCCAAAGGCGGGCAGTGAATCACCCACCATGCCCCCATTCAACAGGCAGCCATCTGAGGCACACTAGAATGCTACCCCCCGCCACCCAATTCATGCTCAATGGCTTCTGTTCAGCCACAACCGGGTCGTCACTTGCAGCATTACCAGCCGCCCACCGAACAGGACAGCTGTGTGTGATGGGTGGGCAGTGAAATGCCCCCCTCCGCTCCATCCAGCCTGCATCCAGTCAGGAGAAGTAGCTGCAGTGGCGTAGTGGGCGGGAAGCGATACGCCCCATCAAGCCTCCTGCACACGAGCGATAGCTGAGGCCCTGGTGACTATCGACCACGGGTCACCGCTCGAGGGACACTACACTGTGCGAGCAGTGAAATCGCCCCCCTCCAGCCACCGCTTGCAACGTCCCCAGGCCGAAGATGACGGAGCGGCAGTTGCTGAGGCGCGTGTGTAACAGCTGCGGCCCCGTTCATAAGTCATAGGTCAGATGTCTGTAACCTGGGGACTACCTATAATATTATTGTAAAAATACAATTCAGCAAAGCCACTAAACACAATCATTTTATTTTAATGCAAATGGTGGAATTTAAATCATACAATGAAAACATAGGCCTTAGATGCAGTAAACAGTAGCCAAATGAACATTATTTCTATAGGAATTTCACATCACCAATAAACCAAAAAAAAATAACTAATACAAATAAAGAATAATTCAATCATTGAAACTGTTTATACAGAAGACAATTTTTCCCCTTTTTTGGAAAGACTTCATGGTAACTTAACAGCTGTACAGTAAATGCACACTTACCTGTTAGACTGTGTTAACCTGTTGTTTTACTGATTGAGTGGATCTGTCATCAACAGAGGGCGAGGAAAGATGAGAAAAAATGTTAATGTTTGAGAAGATAACAATTAAACTTGAACTGAAATTAGTATATTATACCCTATGTCTAACTACTAATTAGTATTTATTTTGAAAATATCCAAATGTACTTTATTTGGAACATGTTTGATGTTCAAATGCTTCTGAATGGCATGATAAATCAGTGGCCATTACTGCTACCTTGCCTCCCTCAATTTGTAACGATATGAAGTATATGAAGTTTGTACCTCCTCATAATTTTTGTGTCAGCTAAATACAGCTTCTCTAGTCTTTTCTCCACACCTCAAACACTTGTAGGTTAGCATGGTGAGTAACTCCGAATTTGCCTGCTTTGGTGTGTGCAGTGAATGTGGCCTACATGCTCTTGGTTCTTTCTTCAGTGTGTAGACGGTTGGATATCCTTACCTTCCTGAATCTAACAGGCTGAAACCATCTAGAACAGAAGTATTGTCATTTGTATCAATAACACTCACCAGCTCCAGAGGCAGATATCTCCACTTAGAGGCTGGGAGCATGCCCTGATACTGAACCACCTCAGGATCCCAATTAGGACCCGAATGCAGCCATGCAATGGGTGACACCTCAGAAGCGCATTAGTTTGAATGGAGTGTAACATTATGAGGTTTTTTACAGTGCCTAGAGTGCCAATCCTACCACCAACCCCCAGATTCTCCCTTGCAAGTTGGAGGAGCTGCTTGAAGGGCTGGATGTAGGTTAAAATCATACACATGATGGAGCAATTGTAGATTAAGGGCCTTGTTCAGGGGCCCAATGGAGTGGAATCACCTCTGGCATTTATGGGATTCAAACCAGCAACCTTCCAATTGCTGAGACTATTATTTAATTTTACCCTTTATAGTTGGGCACTTTGCCTTTAAAATCTCTGCAATTCAATGGGGTCTCCACAGTGGAACCCCAACTCTTCTTATAACGTCTTGTCTTGGTTTTTACACCATTCTCTGCAGAATTTCCAATGTTTTTTCCATGTTTTTTTATTTTAATCAACAAGCTGTTGATTCTAAATCCATTTGGAATGATTGTTTGGTACTGGCATTCTGTCCAGGGTGTATTACTGCCTTTTGCCAGTCACTTTTGACATTGACTTATAATATTACCCATACAACCCAAACAAAATTAGTCATAGAATAGGTCTGACTAAATGATGTTTCTCAGAGTGGTTTTATGGAGCATAGCACAACATAGCATTCTATAACCTGCTTTTAATCTAATTCAGCGTGGTAAGGGGCTGAAGCAAATCACAGCAGCTCCTGGCACAAGGCAGGGACCATGCCTCACAACTGCAAAGCCCATTCATGTACACACTCACAAAAGGCCAATTAACCAAATTTGCATGTCTGCACATCTTTGAGAATGTGGGAGTGAATTGCAATATTCAAATGATCATCCACAAAGACATGGGGATAACATGCAAACTCTGCAGGGATGTCAGCTGGATATAGAATTCCGAAACAAGAGTTAAACTAACCACTTTGGCACAAATCCAAATTCAGCCCATTTGTGACCATTTGTAGACCTCATCTGTGTACAGTTTGGTTCTCCAGGCTACAGAAAGGGCATAGCAGCACTAGAAAAAGTCCAGAAAAGAACGACTAGACTGATTCCAGGGCTACAGGGAATGAATTATGAAGAAAGATTAAAAGAGCTGAGCCTATACAGTTTAAGAAAAAAAAAGATTAAGAGTAGACATGATTAAGGTATTTAAAATTATGAAGAGAATTAGTACAGTGAGTCAAGACTGTTACTTTTAAAATTAGTCCATCGAGAACATGGGGGCACAGTTGGCAACTGTGTTAAGGGTAAATTTCACACAGACATTAGGAAGTTTTCCTTTACACAGAAACCAAAGAAACATGGAATTAGCTACCAAGTAGTGTGGTAGGCAGTAGGACTTTACAGACTTTTGAAATAGGCTTGATGTTGTTTTGGAAGAATCAAGTGGATAGAACTGGGAAACTTTGATGGTTTGAAAGCCTGTTCTCAACTACATTGTTCTAAAGTTCAAAAAGTATTCATTACAAACATCAGAGGCCTCATGTATAAACAGTGCATATGCACAAAAATGTTGTGTACTCCTGTTTCCATGCTCAAATTGCGATGTATAAAACCTAAACTTGGCGTAAAGCCACGCACATTTTCAAGGTAGGTCAAACCCTGGTGTACGCAAGTTCTCCGCTCGGTTTTGCAGTGCAGTGCTTTTGTTCCAGTGTGGTTTCCCTTTCTTTTTTAGATCCACATCCCTGACACGTCTTTATCATATACACTGAAATTAACCGCATATTGTTTATTAGTTTAAGGCATCTGATTGTAATTAACCTGTAACAATATAATGGTCTACAGAATAACCAAACTATTCCAAATACAATAGCTGCTTTAGCGTTGTTACTCTTACTGCACCTTCTTCTTCTTCTTTCAGCTGCTCCCGTTAGGGGTTGCCACAGTGGATCATCGTTTTCCATATTACTCTCACTGCACCACTCGGAGTATTTATATCACTGTATCTGAGTGTGGAATCACATCTCTACAGCAGCTGATTGGAAAGAGAATTATCGGTATACAACATCTAGCACACGCTGCCTCAGCCACGCTGCCTATTTGAACTGCTCTCATGTGACAAACGCTTCAGAACCTTTTCTGTACGGACATCATGGTTCAGAAACAGCTTCATCCCAAGAACTATAAACGCAATCAATCAGTCCATCAAGTGCTCCTTGTAGAACTGTTTGTACTTATTAGTACAATCACCTCACTGTAAACTTGCAATACAGTTATAATATTGCACAACCTGAGCCACTTTATAAAGCACGTATTTACATATGATGACTATATCATTTTTAAGATGAAATGCAGCAAAATATGTTTATTATATTATACAGATAAAACTTGAACTTCATTTAAATAATCTATATTGTTAATAGTTAAACATGTGAGGACACAGTGTTGCACGGTGATTGTTCCTGCTTTGCGCTGTATTCTTGCTGGCGCTGGCGCGACACTGTAAGGATAGATGGATAGAATAATTAAACATGTACAATGAAGATATTTCAATGTTCCTTAAAAGTTTTTAAGAATCGGCGTTCTCAGCCTTCAGATGGCTTAACGTCTATTACAGAGCTGATTGTGTGGCGATTGAGTATTTGGAGAAAGAAAGGGAAGGAGAGGAATTGGAGGTTAGTATGTTTGAAAGAGACAGTACTGCTGCAATAAATTATTTCATCGAAGGTCGCGCATGGCGCAGCAAGCATCTTGGACAGGGTGCCGGCTTGTCACTATCACTGCACCACTGTGTTCCTATGTTTAATACATGCTTTAATTCCTATCATCATGAAAATGATATCAAGTATACTTCTCAGTATTTTAATTATGCAGAGTGCTGTAATATCACAAATGTAATGAATTCTGTGTCCAGTTGGAGGAAGAGAAAGCCCGTTTAAGAAGCACATAGTGATTCACACACATAGAGCGCATAGAATTACAAATACAAAACAAAGCATTTAACGTGCTACTTTAGTTACGATGGGGTTTGAGAGACTAGTAAATTAAACGACTTTAAGATGAAGTTTATGATACTTTAATGACTACTACTTTAATGAAAACATAATCTACGTGATTAAAGTGGAAATTTCGAGATTAAAGTTGACATTTCAAGCTTTTTTCCCACTGTGTCCCTATTTTTTTCATTTCTCTGTACCCTAAGAAGCTTTCATATGACACTCAAATGGTCGGCTATGACTCGCCTTTTCATGGCAACTTTGATATCTGACAACTTCTTTTTTATTTCGGGCAATGTGCGACTTTTTGAACTCAAGCTTTTAAGTTTTTCTGACACTCTATGTCACTCAATCAACTTCTTTTTGTTGTTTATACCACTGTTTAAACCAACAAATAGTATGTTTTTCCTTGCCTCCACTTGGTATTCGCTGAAAGTCTTCTTTTCCCCCATGCTTTTGCCATTGCATTTTTACAGAACGCTGAGCTTAAGGGAGGAGTTTGGGAGTGGCAGCAGGCGTGTGCCCATGTGTTACTTTTCACGCTGACCGGGTTTTGCAGAGCCGAAGACCGTGGAAGTTGGCGAACGCACAGATTTATGCATCTGGATTTTTGTGTGTACGAACATTTCCACTTTTGTCTGTATGCCATGTTTTAGTGTGAATTCTACACACGGCGTTATGCATGAGGCCCCAAGAATGGGGGTTGGTTTGTTATGTACATTGCAAGAATGTGTTTTATATGATATATATAAATATATATAATATATAATATATATATATAGTAAGAGATAGCCCAGCCACAGACAGACACGACACCACAGACTTGCTCCTGTCATTGGCTATGCAGAGTTTGAACATTCTCCATGTTTGAAAATTCTGGTTGCTTGTCACAGCTCAAACATATATGTGGTTGATTAATTAAAATCTCTGCCTTGATCCAGTGAGAGTGAGTGTGAAAATGTATATGAGAGTGTGTTTCAGAGCATTGGCGGTCAGTTTTTCGGCTGGGTGATGTACTGAGCTTGATGCTGTCACAGCCCTGCAATATGTGGGAAAATTTCATTTTGCATGAATTTTATAATAGACATTTAAGATGGCAAAATTAAATGACTAGAACCTGATGTTGTACTGTGTATGATAACAGAGGATCAAACAACACAAAACTACTTAGTTGAAATGGATATATTAAAATATATTACATTTTCAAATATAAATTGTCCCTATACTTTTATAAAAAATGTTTATTGTCATTAGTTCTTTTTAATTAGCAAAACTAACTGTTAAAAAGGTCAGTCCAGCCTGCAAACATCATTTAAAATGAGCAAAACCCATAATTTTCTTAACAAAATCTTCAAGAGTAAATGGCTACATTTTAATTAATATTCCTAGTGTTAAAAACAGGCACAAAAGTAGCCTACATTCTTTTATCAGTTGGCAGACAAGTCCAGTTTCCTATGAATCTGCTACATCAAACTGGTAGCATGTGCCACAACTCAGGTAATGGTGAAGGAATAGGGACAAACTTACATGGCATTTGGTCAAGTAGTATTTCAAGACATTGCGGTCCTGCTTTGACTCCTCTGATGTCTGAAATCTACATCAATAACATTTAGCAGAACAGCATCTCAGGTCAGTTGTTTACCTCAGTAGTGTTTGGTATGTCAAGATTTACTTTTTTGAAGAATTTATTCCACTGTCTGATTTTAATAAAAATGTTTAGACAAAAGCTTAGACAATAAAAGAATGTTCAGAAAATGTGCATTTTTGACTTTCAAGACTACAAAAATAATAATTTATGAAAGTATTTCATTTAAATAAATATTAGAATTCAAATCAGTTATTTTGATTTTTTTATTCATATGTTCAGCTAATTAAATATTAATGTACAACAGCAGTGTTTCAGTAATTAAGAAATTACAACAGATGTATGACAGATGTCCAAAGAGTAAGCATTTTCTCATAGAAGCGATTTTCCTGTTCCTTTTTTTGCTTGTATTATTGAGAAAAACAGAGGCAAATGAAGAAGCATTCAATGCATCATTAGTTTTTTCTGTTTGTATGCAGTACATATTTCTTTATGCACATGTGCTTATTTATTCAAACTCAAAATGAAAGATGTTACAACAGTTACTTATAACGAGGAGGACAGTGCTCCCAGTAATAATAAAAGCAGCGTGAAAATATATATACTGTAGATATGTGTCAGAGTAGGCACATTGTGCACCATAAAAACAACATGGCAAGGGAGTTGAATGGACATGATAAAACAAAATAATTAATTTATATAGAGAGAGAAGTCTGCCCAATTTGTGCAGAAAGCCAAAAAAAAAGAAGAATAGGAAATGAAGGATAAAAAAATATGATTTGAATAAATATTTTCATCTTTGCAACAAGTCCCTATACCGTAGGTATGATCTGTGTCATACTCTGTTGTTCCTTTATGGATGCTGTGAACAATTAGGGGTACTCTTGTGGTATCCCCAAGCTCGAATAATGCCAAACAGGATACAATATACAGAAAGGTGTCCTAAATATACAAAGGAAACATAAAAAAATATTAAATAAAGAATGAAAAAACTGGAAACAATAATATCTGTACCCACTTCTAGATTGTCTATTCTGGTGAGCTTACGTCTTCCTTTTGGAGTTGCCTGACCACTTGACAAGGATTGTACCCCCAATAAAGCACTCCTTATGTTACATCCTTTCTCATTTCCTAACCATGGCCTACATCAATCATTTGTCCAAATCTCATCTCCTGACCCTACACTCAGTGAGCCACAAGTGGAGAGGAGTTTTTAAATGGGGACCCAGGAGTACTTCTAGCTTCAAAACAAATAAAACTGTTAAAAGCTTGATTTGGACATGATCTCAGCAATATTATACATTGAAAACAGACTGATGGATGGAAGAATTTTATCAATCAGTCCTGATTTTTGTCGTTGTGCTTATAGAATCATATGACCACAATAGTAACTGTGATGCTACTTGTAAAAAGTTTTGCACACTGAATGAAATCAAATGCTTCATTTGTAAATGATAAGGTGCTGGAGCTCAAACTGACTGTCTGGGAGCAGAATGAGGATGCACCGACAGTGGCAATTTAGTAACAGGAGCGTAGTACTGTTAATGTTGAATTACATCGTCAGGTTAACATAAAATCAAATTAACACTTCCAATACTTATCAATACTTTCAGTACTTATATTTGCATGCATAGATTAGTATTTCACTTGGATACCTTGCAATCTTACATTATTCTGCTGTCCACATTCTTGTATTGGCAGTTTTGCTCTTATAATAATATTATTTATTTATTTATTTATTTTAATTTATATAGTGCTTTTCTAACCCAGCCACAGGGGATGCACAAACCAGTGTGTTTCTTCGTGCCGGTCCCAAGCCCTGGTGGGGATGAGGCGGCCTACAGGAGGGAGATGGACAGGCTGGCGTCATAGTGTGAGGACAACAACCTCACCCTCAACACAGACAAGATGAAGGAGATGACAGTGGACATGAGGAAGGAGAGGAGACCTTACCGGCCACTGTTCATCGGAGGGCTTGAAGTGGAAATGGTGAGCAGTGTTAAATACCTGGGCGTCTAAATCAGTGAGGACCTCATTTGGACTCTTAACACCACACAACTGGTCAAGAGGGCTCAACAGCAGCTGTTACTTTCTGAGGTGGCTGAGGAAGTTTGGTATGTCGACTAAGATCCTTGGTAACTTTTACAGCTGCATTGTTGAGAGCATCTTGACCAGCTGTATCACCGTGTGGTACGGCAACACTACTGCTATGGACCACAAACGCCTGCACAGAGTGGTAAGGTCTGCTAAGAAGATCACCAGAACCCCACTGCCCTCTCTGCAGAGCATCTACAACTGCACAGTCCACAGGAGAACTGCCTCAATCCTCAGGGACCCCACCCACCCCCAACACGAACAGTTCACACTTCTACCCTCAGGCAGGAGGTATAGAAGTATGAAATGCAGGACTTCCAGGATAAAGAACTGTTTCTTTCCCAAGGCCATTAGACTCCTAAATAACTGACTGAAGTTTATAACCATGGGCCACCTCATTCTATCTACCTCACACAACTGTATTTGACTTGTCCATCACACACCTAACTGCACAATGACACTTTATACTTCTATTCTGTTTTTATACTTTATGCTGCCTCTGTTACTTATTATCTGTCTGCTACTTATTATTTATGTTTATCTTTATACGTTGGTTTTGTCATTTGGTGTGGACAGCAAAGAAAGAATTGTACAGGGAAATGTGTTTCCTGCACATCACAATAAACTTGAACTTGAACTTGAAGCCCGGATAAATGGGGAGGGTTACGTGAGAAACGGCATCTGGTGTAAAATTTTGCCAAATCAACATGTGGACAACAATACAAATTTCCATACTGGATTGGTCGAGCCCCGGGTTAACAACGACCGCCACCTGTACTGTTACCCAACAGGGTGCTTGCGGAAATTTGGCAACTGTTGGCCGAAGAAGAAGAATAAGAAGGAGAAGAAGAGGGGGGAGACGTGGCCAGAGGCAGGAGTAGAGAAGGAAGGTAAAGAGAGTGGAACTGAGGGTAGGAACTTTGAATGTTGGCAGTATGACTGGTAAGGGGAGAGAGTTAGCAGATATGATGAAGAGAAGGAAAGTTGGTATATTGTGTGTACAAGAGACTAAACGGAAGGGAAGCAAGGCCAGGTGGATCGGAGGTGGATTCAACTTGTTATATCATGGTGTGGATAGGAGGAGAAATGGAGTAGGGGTTATTCTGAAGGAACAGTATGTCAAGAGTGTTTTGGAGGTGAAAAGAGTGTCAGACAGAGTAATGATTATGAAGCTGGAAATTGGAGGTGTGATGATGAATGTTGTTAGTGCATATGCCCCGCAAGTTGGGTGTGCAATGGATGAGAAAGAAGATTTTTGAAGTGAGTTGGCTGAAGTGATGAACAGTGTACCTAAGGGACAGAAGTGGTGATTGGAGTGGATTTCAATGTACATGTTGGTGAAGGGGACAGAGGAGACGAGGAGGTGATGGGTAGGTATGCTGTCAAGGAGAGGAATGAAGAAGGTCAGAGGATAGTGGATTTTGCCAAAAGGATGGACATGGCTATGGTGAATATCTATTGTAAGAAAAGGGAGGAACATAGGGTTACGTACAAGAGTGGAGGAAGATGCACACAGGTAGATTACATCCTATGCAGAAGAGTCAATCAGAAAGAGATTGAAGACTGCAAAGTGGTGGCAGGGGAAAGTGTAGTTAAGCAGCATAGGATGGTGGTCTGTAGGATGATGTTGGAGATCACGAAGAGGAAGAGAGTGAGGGCAGAGCCAAGGATCAAATGGTGGAAGTTAAGAAAGGAAGACTGCAGGGTTGAGTTTAGGGAGAAGGTGAGACAGGCACTGGGTGGTAGTGAAGAGTTACCAGACAGTTGGGAAACTACAGCAGATGTAGTAAGGGTGACAGCAAGAAGGGTACTTGGCGTGACATCTGGACAGAGGAAGGAGGAAAAAGAAACCTGGTGATGGAATGGGGAAATACAGGAGAGTGTACAGAGGAAGAAGATGTCAAAGAAGAAGTGGGATAATCAGAGAGATGAAGAAAGTAGACAAGAGTACAAGGAGATAAGGCAAAAGGTGAAGAGAGAGATGGCGAAGGCTAAAGAAAAGGTGTACAATGAGTTGTATGAGAGGTTGGACACTAAGGAGGGAGAAAAGGACCCGTAACGATTGGCTAGACAGAGGGACCAAAATGGGAAAGATGTGCAGAAGGTTAGGGTAATAAAGGATAAAGATGGAAACGTACTCACAAGCGAGGAAGCTTGGAGCTCGAGTGAATTCTGTGCATGGCTGCCTTCCATTCCTTTTCTGAAATGTTCACATTACAGTGCATTCTCATCTCTGCCTACTGTAAATATACCCATGTTTGTCTATGAATTTACTGACTCCTCATTTTACGATCCACATAATATGTCATTATAGCTGCTGACACTGTTCAGGTTTTTGTGCTTACCCACTGCCTGAGGCACAACTAATAGTAAAATTATATCCATAAAGAAAAAGGTGTCAATCGTGCATATGTAGTATTCAGTTCCACTATGGCATCACATAACTTCCAGGTATTATGTACAGGTCCTCTGAAGACAGAACCACTCTTTATCACAATAGAAGGAAGACAAATGCCATCTCCCTGAAGCACACCAAGAAACTTTGACAAACCAGTTTCTGGTTACAAAGGTATTGCTGTTACAGCTGTAGCCCTGGCAATACTTTGTCTTTTTATAAGTCTATTTGAAGTTGCCACTTTGGTAAACAGTCCATTACCTATTCAACTGAATGATCAAAAGCTGACCGAATGACTGCTTCTGTTATCATTGTAATTAAAAATAAGTGTGTAACTATGTCTTAGTTATTTTAGGATTGTAGTATGATAGTTCATTCTATTCAGAGTGACTCTTTTGCCAGTGTCCTTTGTATTAAGTTACTCATACAGATGAATGATAACCAGGTTAGAACAGATAAGGGCATTCAATCAGCTCTTGTAAAAGAAGTTTTTGAATAAAACCCTGTTTCCTCTAAGGCTTATTTTTATGTGCTAATCAGTAATGAACCCTCTCATGTATATATTGTTTAGTAAATACAGGGACATTCTTAAAGCAAGACTTTATTAGTGATAAGATGTTCTTTTTCTTAATTCTAACGATACAGAAAGGAAATCTTTTTTTACTTTTTAAGTGCTATTATATGTCACAAGCCATCTACTAAAGCAAGGGGTATTCAAGTAAAATCTAAAGAGGTCCAATTAGAGAAAATTTCTTGAAGCAATGGTTCGGAAGATCATGTTGTCTAACTATTTAGTATCATATATATTTAAGTAGCCTAGTAGTTGTATCAGCATCTGCATGTAATCAATACCAGACTTTCAAATCAAATGAGTTCAGTACAATTCAAAAACGTTTTGACAATATTTATTGTCACATAACACAGAACTGAATATGTATGTATGACTGCAGATATGTATAAGGTTCCGTCACAGTATATAATGTTCTTAAATTTACTAAATAAAAGTAGGTCTGCATTTCAAAATAAGACAAATAAAATGTGAAAATTGTGCATGTTTAAATAAAGTGCTTAACTTCAGAAAAATAAAATAAATGGAGAAAAAGCTTGAATTTCCCTTTTTCTGTTTCACATCTTGACTCAACAGTCTCAACCAATTCTACAGATAATAAATCTCAACACATCTTAACAATTAAACAGCTTTAAATGCTCACTTTCTTCCCCTCTTATATTCATCACCCCACTTGTTTGCTCAGTGAGAGAATTGAGCTCTAGCTTGTCCTGCCAGGATTTTAAACCTGGGCTTGAATGGAGTCAGAGCCATTCTCATAGACATGTGCAGGTGTTCATTGGTGAGCCTGGAATAATATTTAGTTTTGATTATGTTCATTATGGAGAAAGCTGCCTTGCAGTTGTGTGTGGAGCCAAACATGGTCAAGATGTACAAGGCTACCTTCCTCAGACCTAGGAAAGCTGTCCAAGGGACCAGAAAGTGGAAGGTTCAGTTCTTCCACACTTCTCTTTCAGGGCCACATCTGCTTGGAAATCAACCAGTTGCATCTGAAGAGGCCCAGCATTTACTCATTTAAAGTGCCGTGTGACCCCCTGACATCTGTGATGAGAAATGGGCTCTGAATGAACTTGGTGAGCTGCTTTCCAAAGCTGAAGGTGTCAAAATGGTTGCTGAAGTTTACAATCAGCTTATTAATTAAGTCAACAAAAGAAGACACATCTTGCTGTACCTGAACCTGTTCCTGCACTGCTGAGAAGTGTTCATCGTCTCCCTGCAAGTCTTCCTTGAAGTTTCCCCTGAAAGGGGCGGACAGCCATCATCAGTTCACAAACTGAATTTTCTTTGCCCTGTAGCCTCAAATTCAGTTCATTCAGATGTGAAGTGATATCAAAAAGGCCACATTGTCCATCTGTTTATCATTTTCTTAAAAGAAAGAAAACTGCGATGCCTTCTGACTTCTTAGCTCTGCCAAAAATGTTGCTACTTCCCTCCTTATGGGCCAAAAGCACGTTAACACCCTGCCTTTGCTGAGCCATCTCACATTTTTGTGCAGCAAAATGTCATCAGCACTGGCATCAACTTCCTTAAGGAATTCTCTAAGTATGCGATGCTGGTAGGAAGAGGATGCTCTGAGAAAATGTATCATTTTCTTCATTGTATTCATCACCTCAGCATGCTCATCTGACAGGGTGGCACAGAAGACAGATTGATGAGTGATGCAATGGTAAGCTATGAGCTCAGGATTGTCTTCTTTCAGTGTTGCTACAGCTCCTTTCTCTCTCCGTATCATAGCAGGGGCTTCATCTGTGGTTACTGAAACCACCTTTTTAGGCTCTATTCCTGTCTTTGCCAACATCTCCTTAATGGCCATGTAGATGTCTTCTCCTCTTGTACTGGTCTGAAGGGGAGTGACACCTAACAGGTCTTCACAGAATGCTTTCTGGTCAGTGTTGAAAACCCTGACATACACTAACAGCTGAGCATTGTCACATATGTCAGTGGACTCATCCACAGCTAAACCTACACATGGTGCCTTATGCTTTGCTTCATCAAGCTGAGTTAGCACGTCCTGAGTCAATATTTCACTTTTCTTTGTGGCAGATGATGCTGACTTGAATATTTGCTCTATTTTATCACACAGCTCTTGTCTTTGTTTTCCCTCAAGTAGTGTTTCAGCTACTGCACTCGTGCATTCTTTGACAAAACCTCCATCAGTAAGTGGCTTTTTGTGTTGACCCAAAATCCAAGAAACTCTGAGGGAACACTAATAAGCACGTTGTTGGGCAGTGAATGTGTGGCTCAGGATCCTGGTGGACTGGTCATTTTGGGCTCTGAGACTAATTATTTTCTGTGATCTCACTTCGGATTTTAGTGGGTACGTTTGTTCGAAACCTTTATGTTTCATCTCATAATCAAGTGCCACAGTTTCTGAACATATGCAGTGTTCTCCCTTGCGTCTTTTGGCACCAGGTGGAATTTTGCCGTCACTCGATGCTGAACAAGCTAATAGCGGGGACGAGGCGGAGCGGAGTTCACAAGCAAAGAGTATGGGGAGGTGGGCTTTCGAGAGGGGGCTGTACATGGTAATAGCGGGGATAGTGCAGCTTAATACAGTAGCAAGGAGTATGGAGATGTTGGCGGACGACAGGGGGCTGAACATGCTAATAGTGGGAGCGGAGCGGCAGTTCACTAGCAAAGAGGATGTGGAGGTGGGCGGGTGAGAGGAAGACTGATAAAATAAAAAAAGTCGAGTGGAACCAGCCTGCTAGATATCAGAAAAAGGGCGTCAGGAAGTGACGTATCTGTTCTCAGTGCCAGTGAAGTCTATGTAGCGTAGAGCTGCTCTCTTCTTGTTCAGTACATAGCAAACCAATATATATACAGTTGTTTAAGCATTAGGTGTGTTCTGTGTGCAAAAATCCTTGTAGCACTCACTGTGGTTGCTGTTAAAGTGACTCCCTCTGCCGTTTTTATATTTGCTCATATTTGGACCTGTGTCCATATTGCATAAAGTGTGCAAAGACCTTTGCAGCACACACTGTGTCCTGAGCAAAAGTTTTGTCACTGAATTGCTGAGGGTTTTTTTTAAAGTGACCCATCTGCCATTCCTTTTTTTGTTCATATTTTGCCCTGCCATAGTGTTCGTGTGAATTGAATATCCAACAGGCTCCCATTTTACCACTCAAAAGTCTTATTCATAGGTACTTTTAACATTTTTTCCAAACGTTTTACCAACATGAGTAAAAAAATGTATTCAGAAAACAACACTGCTCACTTTTTTCAGAAAAGAGATGCCACAAACTAATGACAATGGAGCATCACCTCCTGATGTGGCAATTTCAGACAAAGACATTACAGAAGCTGGTCCATCAGGGGAAATCTCTTCAGCACACACTCTGCCAATTGATAAATCTAAGCACTGCTTATCCGGCATCAACCAACAATGGTTTAAAGATTTTGATTGGCTAATGGACAAAGGAAATGGTATGTGGTGCATGAAATATTCAAACAAACACCCCCCAAGGAGGGAGTTACCTTGGGTAAACGTGCCATGTACAAGAATTCGAAAAGGAAGCTTGCTGAACCATGAAAAAAGTAAAACCCCCCAAAAAAGTACATATATAAATCCATAAAAAATCCAATAAAAAGTGGGAATAAAAATCAATGGATACATCCATTAAAAAATCTGTGGTTGTCTAATCCTCCTTCTCTTTCTCCCTGGCTCACCCATTGCTTGCACAGCCGCGGAAACTCAGCAGCCACAAGCTCCTTTCGGCTGACCTCTGTCTTGGCTGCCTCCAGGCATCATGGCCAGACCATCCGAGGTCCGCTCTCCTCCCTTCTTCCTTTATGCTCACTTGGTTGCACCTCGGAAACCTAGGGAGGGCACCTGCCTTGCTTGCCACACTCCACCTGGATGTTCAGTGGGGCGAACTAGCCCCTAGAGCGCCACAGCTAACGGTCCATCACGGGGCCCCAGCTCGTGCGGTCTCCTCCTTTCAGGTGGCCAGATTGTTCTTCTAAGACTGCTTTTTACGTCCTTTAACCTCCTTCTGTTTCTTTTATTCTTTGATTTCTCCATCTTTGAATTCTTTCTCTTTGAATTCTCCTCCTTTCCTTGTGCCGATATATATATAAATATTTTCAAGTCTCCTTGGGCACAGCACCTTAATCACCTGCTGCAGGAAGCCAATGAAGCAATTGAGAACAATCACGCCCACACGTGCAGGTATGATTTGCCCCAACTACCTCAATAACTCCCTGCAGTCATGCAATCACACCCACAGAAAGCGACACAGCTCTTTGGATTTAAAACTGGGCCCTTTTTTTTTTTTGAAGCTGCGGACCCGCTATACCACATTTTTTTCCACATTACTCCAAAAATGGTAGCCCTTCAATTTTAAAATATGAAAGTAGAAGGCAAGAATGGACAGTTGCGTCTAAAATGATCAGAAGTCAATCATACAAAGACTTAAGTCCAAAACAGATTTTACTAAAAATGGCAACGACATCAGAGCTCTAAAAGTCATTTTCAAATTTAGCCAAACTAGCTCATATTGGGCTAGTGATCCCAGTGAGCACGGCTGACTGTGAAAGGGGGTTTTCCGCCCTTAAAAGGATCAAGTCATGTTTGAGAAATCGCATGAATCAAAGCATACTAAATAATCTCATGCTGATCTCCATGGAGGGCCCAGATCCTGGGGACTTTGATTATGGAAAAGCTGCAGACAACTGGGCCTCTAGGAAGAAAAGAAGAATAAGTATTTAACTGAAGACACCTTCTGCATATGCAAGTTAGCTTTGAAGAATATTTTTTCATTTTTCTTCATTAAGTTTCCCATACTTTTTTTCATTGTTTTCACTTTTCTTCCCGACAGCGACAATACTTGTGCCTCTTGGTTTATGTCATAACAATTGTTATTTCAAGTTTTTATTAGGGTTGCAGGATCCTGAATTGGATATTTCTTAAATTTAATAAAAATATTCTGGCACAAGTGTCAAACCTTAAAAAGGAAGTCATATTGAGCAATGGAAAATAATTCATAATAATTAACTAATAAAAATAGTGCACATTTAATTTTTCCCACTACCAAATTTCCCCGTCCCGTCCCACCCGGCTGGAAAAAATTTCTGGGGATAACACTGATATGAGACACACTGGTTTAGTGCTCCCAGTGGGAAGTATGAACAGAAATGAATTTGTCCATTCCGGATTAAATGCCCTATTTTCGCTATCCACTTTCCTTTTTTTGGAGAGCGCCATTTGTTCCTTATTTTTCTGTCCCTTTCTCCGTCTCACCCGGCTTTTCTTTTTCCAGCGCAGTCGTCTGTATCTCTCACTTTCTTTGGCTTATTTTTCCCTTTGTTTTTTCTACATGTATCGCTCTTTCTTTTTCTTTCTACCGTCTCTCTTCCTTGCCTCTAACTCTCTCATCTGTCTGCACTGTAAAGTAAAATAAAGTAATGTTTACCACCTAAAATCCACAGACTTGATTGGTTGAGTGGTATCATGTGAAATGGCTTAATGCGCATACTATTGGTCTGTGCATTTCCTCATCCACTAAAACATTACCGTAAAGACTACAAAAGCTGCGCTGGCTAAAATAGAAGCGCCCCGTCAGGTTTTAAATCATAACCTTCTGTTTTGGCTGCAAGTCTGGGTCCGTATGAGACAGCTTCTGTGTCCGGACCCGGACCGCGGTCCGCCAGTTAGTGACCACTGACTAAAGCAGATGGCCTGCTACTAGTTTGGGATCGACCAGGACTGAGGGGGTAATAAGAGAGGCACAAGAGGGGCAGATGTTCAAAAAAAAAGGTAATTTTATTATTCCAAGATAGAGTAGAGAAAAAAAACAGTTGCTGATGTAAAAGGATGCACAAAAAACGTATAAATAATCCCATAAAGACAAAATTTAATTATGAAGAAAAAAAAAAGGAAAGACAAAGAATTGGAAAACACAGAGGCTCTTACTCTGTTTCAGTCCAGGACAAAAGTACAACTCCTCAAAAAAAAAATCTCAGGAGCCATTTCTAGCCCTCAGAAGCCTAACACACTCCTTTACATCAACCAGCAGCTCAGCCACCAGGCACCTATTAAGTCTGCCGTGCCTCGCACTACCTAACCCTTCTTAAGAGGGAAACTGATTTTGTATGGTTATATTTTACTGTTTTGTTTGAGACTTCATTGCAGGACAAACATTTTTGTGTTTTTTCCTTGTTGGAATCCCTGTTTTAGTTTTCATGGTCACTGTCATATTGTATATGACAACAATGTTCATTGCAAGTCATGTACTCCGGTGGTGTTATGTTGTTTGACTTCATTCACAGGGGCACATTTAAATCAAGGTCAGACATTGAACAAACATCTTTAAAAAAATTCTTTAGGTAGTAGTCTTTACATTTTTATTTAAACCATATCTTTCCCTTCAGCTTCAGTTTAATTCAGCTTACTTTTGTATACTTCACTGAGAGCAGGCATAAAGACAGCTTTGAGGAGTTCACAGGTAGATAATAAATACACATTTTACAAATGACATGAACTAAAGCCATTTGACTTTGCTTGTAAACTTGTAAATTGGTGTTTCTCACTCTTCTTACAAGACCTTGCCTCCATCTTCAACTTTTCTTACATACCTTTATACGAGGTAATTATTATCACATGAATAGAGTTCAGTGAATTTTTTTATTACTGCACTAACTAACATGCCACTAGTTACCATTTTCTGGAACCATGACAGTAAGTATATCTACCTTACCTTGAAACCTATGTCTTCATTACCTAAAAATCAGAACACAACACATTTAGTAAAACATTCTCATATTAATATTGAATAATAACCTTCAAATCTAGTTAAAGTGATCTACCATGAAAATAAAATCTGTACTCTTTTACAATAAGTGTCTATACTATTTTTCCAAATGTTAAATGCTGCTGTTTCATCTATGAAAATGACTGCAACAACAACATTTATTTCTATGTCACATTTTCATAGGACATAGCTTAAAGTGTCTTACAAAATGTCATAGGTATAGAAGAAGAACAAAAACTAAAATTAAGTAAGATTAAAAACGAATAAATGACAAAAAAAAATTGTAATATGGAATATAGCTATATAATTAGTAGATTGGCAGACTCCTTTGTGGCCCTTACCTGGCCATGACTCTGCTACACTGGAAGGACTGGAGCAGGGAGCATATCCAGAGCAGTACCTCCCCCAGAGCGCTAGGTGGCAGCGTCCATGGGTTGCAGTGGTACCTTGGACTCCCACAGGGCTCCATGGGTATTGGAGTTGCATACCGCCCTGTTGGGATCCGTGGGCGCCACCAAGAGGTGCTTCAGCTACAGTGAGCCCTGGAGTGCAGCTCATCCGCCATGCCGGAAATTCGTCAATGCGCAAGGAGCCAGCGGACACTACTCTGAGAGCCAGAGGAGTAGAAGAGAAAAGAAAGAAAGAGAAAGAAAAGGAAGAGAATTGTGCTTTTGAGACTGTGTTATACTTGTGGGGGAAGGGGAAGGCGTTTCCCACAAGAGAAAAGGAAAAATAAAATTCCTGTGTGCTTTGAAGTTGTGCCTCTACGTGTCTCTGTGTCGGGTTGGGGTGGCAGTACCCGCCTTGGTGGTCCACACCTTATATAGTTTCATTTTAAAGTCACTATAGAGTATGATGGTAAGGTCAGATGACTGAGGATGAAAAAAAAAATAAAAAACTGCAGATAAGCTGGAGAAGAAAAAAACAAAATCTGCAGTGGTTCCAAAACCAAAAGACCGCCCAACCCCACTGGGTATTCTACCTAACATAAATGAACATAAGTTGTTCCTTATTATTGTTAGTAAAATAGTTCTAGTAGTGAACAACACATTAAAATATGCTGATTGTTTGTCAACTTAACATCGTTCTCATTATAGACTTGATTATATTTTCATTACCCAGCCACTTAACTCTTAAACAGGTAACTTGACACATCTCCTTTCTTAGCCTATAAGTGTGCTATGTCACAATTTAACTTTTGCTAATTTCCACACATGCCGCTCACAGGAGGTTTAAATCATGCCTGCTCCAGAATACTGAATTTTGTGAAAAACTCTCCTTAGAGTTTAACAAATACATTTCTGTGAATTTTGGACTCTACTGATGACTCTAGGCATGTAAGGATGGTTGAGAAAGGTGCAATTCATGATTTCACAATCATCTGTTTTAGGGACCTGGCTCACACATGCTGGCAAAGATTTTTGCAATTGAGTCTGATTGCTCTCTCCTTTGAAACAAAGGCTATGCACAGCATAAGGTGATGATCACACATACAAGATCAGAATTAAATTCCTTGCATTTATAGAGAATAGAATTTGAGATACACAATGACCACAATGTTATGCTTGGAGCTAAGTCTAGCATGTTACGACTGCAGACGTGTGATGTATTTGCATCTGTTTTTAGATAATTAAAAAATTAATCAGAATACTTAACCAATTATCAATAATCTTGAATCATATTCTGTATTATTTTCCTAAAACTTTTCTCTTTTACAAACAAAATTTTATTTTTTTTGAGAGAACTTGTCTCCTACAAGATTCACTAAGGAAAACACCCTTATGGTGGACATACCGATTTCATTAATTACATTATCTGAACTTAAGGATGCTGTGGACTCTAAGCTTTACAAAAGTTTTGGATCCTGAAGATCTGTCTCCAGAACTTTATTATGAAGCATCTAGTGTCCTTATTTCTGCAAATGTTAAACTCCATGCAATTGAACACTTAGTTAATTTTGACATGATTTCGTCCAGCATGAGGCAAAGAATCTTAACCCCAAATTTGATAAAGACTTATATGAAGCTGCTAGCAAAGCTTCTTGCGCGTCACCTGCAGTTGGTCATCCAAAACAATATATAGTGACCAGATTACATTAGTTGTTGCCAGACATTATTGATCTCGCCTCTACTCTGTCCAACCCTTCAGGCTATAACTTGACAAGGATTAGGCCTTTGAGAGCATTAACTGGAATTTTCTTTATCAGGATCTGTACTTGATGGTTTTGGTGACGGTTATATTAATATGGTTAAGAGACACTATACTCTAACGGCACCTGCTTGATAATCTCTCAACTCCTCCTAATCTATAGAGCTGCCACATAACCCTGATCCATCCTCCTTAATTTGTAACCTCTCAATTGAGACCTTTGCCGTTATTATTCTAAATCACTCCTATTTGTCCTTTCTTCTGTATATGCAGTTGATATGTTGCCCATTCTAAGCAACTTTCCCTCATTTCCCTCACATGTTTAGTTTTTCCATTTTTAAGGCAAATTAAATTAACTTGTAATTACATTTACAATTAACATGTCTCTATCCAGTATCCTTCAGTTAAATCGCCTCTATTATCTCTCTTTTTTTCTTCATTGTTCTCTCTGACCTCAAACTAAATGCCTTTGCATTGACAAATTTTCCTTACTATAGGTCAGTTTAGCATTCTAATATTGTGTGCCTTTCAAGGTATTGTAGAGGTTCTAACCTCATTGTTTTTCTCCCAATCTTACTTCACGATAGAGAGATAAAAAAATACTGACACACTAAAGTTCAAAATATATACCAAAAATCAAAGACAAAAATAAACATGCTAAAGTCCTAATTCTTGGGTACATCCTGATTCTAACCAATTGCAAAGGTTTTAGTCAGAATTCCAAAAGGTTGGATGCTACCATCTTAAGTATTTTCGGTGTTTGGATTATTGCTATCATACATAGCAACTTCCAGTGTTCTTGTGACAGCAATAGGATAATTTTGCTAGTAGCAAAATCGCTGTGGCTTCTCAAAATGGTACTGACTATGATAAGAAGAGATAGTCGAAATGGTGACACAAAAATATAAACATGTTAACTATAAAATATAATCATATCATCAAAATGAAAACAAAATATGTGTTTCTTCCAAATCTCAGAATTGTAACATCTCCAGTATATATATATATATATATATATATATATATATATATATAGACTGTATTTTTTGACATATAACAGATATTCCATTAAGCATATCACTGCAATCTGTAAAAGTAAAGATGGCGAGATATCCCTGGCCATTCACTTACTAGACTTCCTTATCAATCAAGCATTCTAGTTTCCCCACTATATTTGTTGTTACCTTTATTTCTTTGAAGTTAAAGTCACATTCCCAAAATTTAGCTCTCCTAATTTCATGTTATTTTCATGACTTTCCAGGTTGACATAAACTTCAACAATACCGCCTTTTAGCTTGCTGGCAGCTCCATTTCTTTTATATGCTGAACTTGTCAAGTTATTTTGACACTCTGTGATGTTTTTGCCGACCCAGGCTTGCAATGTCCTAGTTACTGAGGTTCATGTTTTCTGTGCCCTTGTCATCGTTTTTCTCCTGCCTTCAACTTTGATCTGTTCATAAGGCGAATGGTGTCTCTATCATCTCCATATTTTTCTATCCTCACTATATTTTTTCTTGTTTGTTCTCTCCAAATTTTAAGTCTGTGTCTGACTTATATGCAACTCTGTGTAAGGCACCTTTTACATCCTTACTAATATTTTAAGACTGGTAACATGACCTCCCTTCTTCACTCCCTATCAGACTGAAATCTATTTTTAAAAATACCTCCACTGGGAGGATTGACTTTTGAACCCCTTTTTACTGATGAGTTTGATCAAAAAACATATATATTACTCCAGTTTCTTGTTTCATTAGTCCTTAAAAATTCTAGTATTTATCAATTAGTTTACTGTATCTGTCACTTTTATCAAATCTGAATTCAGTCACAAAATACAATTAAAGAAAATCCAGCTGTGGAGAAAAAGTAATCCATCATCACCTGCCAGCTAAGACCTGGGGCAATGTTAGCAATGAAGGCTCAAACACAAATGCAGATTATTTCTAAATGCAGAAATTTACATTGTTGACCTCTTGTACGTTTCCTGACAATGAATTTGAATACTCTTCTGTAAATGAGCTTTTATTATATGTTCCGGCTGCTAGCCTTTGTTAAGTCTCATGGCCATGAATACTCATATGGTGTCACCTGAAACTAAAAAGTCAAATCCCTGGTTGCAATTTTACCTTCTAATCATTTTAAAAAGCTCCCAAATAAAAATGAGAGAGGAAGAAGAGTACCACAGCAAAGAAAGATGCTCACATGGTAGCAGCATGATATGCACAGTTTAGATTGTTTTTTTTAATTTACACATGAAGCAAGGCGAATGTGCAACTGGTACACAGGATTCAGATGACAGTAACTGAAGCATTATTGAGAGTGGCCATAACTTATATCAGAACATTAGAAAAATTTTGACAAGAACTTGTCAATCCCATCCACTTAATTTCTCCAGAATAACAAGTTTTGAAGGTCCTTAAAGTCCTAAAGTTCCTAAATTCCTGCTGTCTACCACACTACTTGGTAATTTGCGCTTATGGTTCTGTGTGTAAAGAAAAAACTCTCCAACATTTATGCAAAATTTACAAAACTTCCCATTTGCATCCCCATATTCTTGTTGAAGAACTCATTACAAAGTAGCTGCTGGGAGTCACTTTACTGTTCTTCCTTGCATAGTTTTAAAACCTTCAGTCATGTCAGCTCTTAATCTTTGTTTATTTTAACTGAAAAGATTCAACTCATAGTTCATACCTTGCAGTTCTGGAATCAGCCTAGTCACTCTTCTCTGGGCTTTTTCTAACACTGAAATCTTTCCTTGATCCAGTAGCCATACCACATGCACTTCAGGACAGGTCATCCACCTGAAGCTAAGTGTGATGATGCAGGTTCTTCTTCATGCACCCACTTCCTTTTTGGGAGCTCTTGAACCCGACACTGTCGGTAATGTAACTGGACAATGGGGACACCAAACGAAGCAAGGGGAATGGTGTAAAGTGCAAAAATGCTTTTATTAAAAGCCAACAAAACAAATCCCAATTGTCAAATAAATAGTGCAGTGCAATCAAAAATCAATAAATAAATGATGCATTAAAAACAATTGGTCCAAAGTGGAGGTTAAAATAATTCCATAAACAAATCCTTTAAAACCGTGGTTAAAATACTGGCTGAAAGCAGTCTCTTCTTTAAAAAAAACACAGTGGCTTTTTCGGCTGGCAGCTCCCCTGCTACTCCCTTCCAGGCCCTGCATCAGGGGAGCCGCCCTACCTGCAGCTGACCTTCTCCTTCTGCTGGTCTGGTAGCTTCCTAATCCCTGGATTAATTTAGCTCTTCCAGACTGAGACTTGGGTTTCCCAGCAACCCGGGAACTCATGCTGGGACTTCAACCTCCCAAGCCTCCAACTCCCACTGCCTTCCACGGCCTTATGCGGTGAGCCAATCATCTTCCAGTCACTCCTCTCCTTATAAGCGCTCAGCAGGAGCAACCACTACTTTCTGCCCCTGAGTGTTGGCCAGACACTCCACTAAGGGGCTGTTCTCCAATAATAATTAATCATACTTGGATTCTACCTGACAGAGTACTATTAACACCACTAAATAGAATCAAACATAGTAAAATCTCCATTTTAATCTTGTGGTACTTTTTTTTTTTTTCATGGATAACTGTTCTAAAGTTGTAATAGTTTATGCAATATAAGGTGCCTAAAGTGTTTTATGCTATGTTAAGTATTCAAATGTATGCTTATGTGGTGATTGAACTAAATTATAAGTAGGTGAATGATCAATTTTTCAAGTGCACTTGTTTTTGAAAGTCAGATATGAAACATCTTTAAATAAGCTTTAATGTTAATAGAAGAAGCCAGTTCAAAAAGCATTAAATATAGTAGATCATATCTAGACAACTTTAGAGTTTTTGAGCATGTCATATATCATTTGTACACTATAAGTAAACACATTTTCTAATTACTCATTTTTATCATGTATGTTACTTTAGTAAACAGAATTTATACAAGTCAGAAATGCAGTAAAATATAGCATACACCATAAAGTAGCAAATTCAATCTTTGGAAGTAAGTGCCTTGTGAAGTATGTACACTTCTGGAACATTCATTTATATTCATATATATGGCATAAACAACACCTGTATCATCCTTGGCAAATATTGTTTAAAAGTACAGTAAATCCTCACTTATCTGTTACTGCATATGGCCCCACATTTGGTTTACAGGCTGACTAATGCAGTTTGATATATTATAGTCTCAGCTTGTTTAAGGTACATATTATAAATCTAATAGTTAATGTTCATCAGTTTACCTTACTGAAGTTTACTTTATAAATTAGCTTTATTCATACAATATACTTATAGTGCAGTATTATTCAGAAGCAACTTATTTTAAGTAAGTCACTATGATTGTGATTGCAACAAGAATGAGCCATGTTTACTTTCAGTAACAATGTCCTAATAAATAGCTTTCTTAATCACCACTCGACAGCACATTTCTTACCTAGTTTAGAGCAGGCTGATGTTGTTTCTTTCTTCTCATTAAATACCATAAACTAACATTGTTCAGTTCCTCATTGATTTGTTGTTTTTTGCTAGGATAGGAGAATTCACTATAACAAAAGCACATATTTTTCATGCTGTCTTTTTAATTAACCTGTCTGTTAATTTAATAAATAAAGTTACTACAAATGGATTATGTGTCAGTCGTGTTTGTATATGCAGGACATTTTGACATACAGTAAATATATACTGCCTGTATAAATAGTGGGTAGCTCTTGTCACCTCCTTAAAGGAAGCCTATTTTGGAGAGTGAACGGAAGGGGCGGAGTCAGCAGCCCTCACTGGATTGTTTCTCAGCACTATGGAGAGAGAAGGAAATGACAATGTTAGCGATAGCGACCTCTGTCACCCTGGAGTGTTATTACATACCTTGACAGAGCCTGTAAGGAGACTCTTACATGCATGCGTGACAATAATATACAGTATATATATGTATATATTGTGAACCTCGCCCCGGACACAGACAGGCAGACACGTTAATGTCACCCACAAACATAGGTTTATTTTCCATTTTGGTTACAACTTCAGTTCACCAACCCCCAATACTCCTTAGTCCAGGCCACTCCAATGCCTTCTCTTTTCTTCTTCTCTCTCTTTCTCTCTCTCTCTTTCTCTCTTTTCTTCTTCTCTCTCTCTCTTTCTCTCTCTCTTTTCTTCTGACCACCTCCTTCCTCCTCCAGACGTTGCCACTCTTCCACCCGACTCTTGTCAACGACTGGAGGGAGGCGGCCCCTTTTATAGGAACCCGGATGGGCTCCAGCTGCTCCCCGGCAATCTCCCGCTGACACACCCCCGTGTGGCGGAAGTGCCGGCTGCGCACCCGGAAGCCATCCGGGTGTCCCCTGTCGTCTTCCCCCCGGCACTTCCTGGTGTGGCGGAAGTGCCGGGCTCCCGGGATAATCAGGCACTGGGGCGCCGCCTGGCGTTGGCCACGGGTCCCTACAGGGCTGGGCTTCCAAGCCCTTTACCCGAGGCCCCCTACATAACCAGGACGGACGCCCCCTCGCGGTCTGGAGGAGGCACAAGCCCTCCTCCGGTCCTCCTGGGCGTCCCGGC
>JANRMT010062836.1:16758375-16823375 GCA_026402145.1 Polypterus bichir lapradei
AACATTCTTAGATCTGACTCACAGTCTAATTATTTAGGTGGTTGGTTACCTACCAGGTAACAATTGTGGTTGATTGGCCAGTCAGCAAACATCCACCACATCCTCTCATTTGTGAGAAGCAGTTCATAGATATGTGATACAGTATCTGCCAAATAATACAAAGAGTACACAACATGTGTTTCACCTTTATTGGGGCTCATCAGGTGTACACACTTTTGCATCCCCTTAAGGTGATTGAACCTGGGATGTCAGCGCCTGAGGTGAAGCCTATGACGGAGATTACAATTGAAAACTAAGAATGTAAAACTATTGTTTTTTCTGGTTACAAATCTCAGTACCATCACAGAGCACACATCAATAATTTAACACATGACTCAAGTGTCTAAAAATACAAACATAAGAAAACTCTTAAATAGATAAATGATTACTATAAATTGCACATGGAATTTACCATCATTTGCACATTGGTATAATAAACTCCAATATTAGGCCAAAACTTTTGTCATAAAAAGTTTGCATGAAAATAAAAAACACATAATCTAAACAAGGAACTTGAATGAGTAATAACATAACTCAAAGATTTTTTTATAAATAGGCAATAAATTTATAAGGGACTCTGGTGGGTAGCGTAGTCCAGTGAGGGCTGGACTGGAGGTATGACTATACACTGTCATTGTTGTGGGGCTCCTGGTCAAACCAAACTGATCCGTTAAGGAGGGAGGAACACATAAACATGGGTCTGTACAGATGAATATATTGAAACATGAAAACAAGGTCTTCTATTCAAAACTGGGTTGGAAAGTTTGCCAAATGAGAGTAATTAAGTAGGAAAGCCTGAATGCAATCAGAACAGTAGAATAGCCTCCTTTTTACTAAGTTGCTTCAACATGGGTTAGTGAAGATTTTTACGTAATTGTTTGATTACAAGGGCAACATTTGTGTAAGGCACATAATTTGTTTATTCCAAATTTACAGGAAAACGTAATTGCTTAACATTACTGAGGAGGCACACTGTTCTTGTAAATAAGGTATCTGAAAAAATTCCCTAATTCAACATCAAGAACTTTCTTTGAAGAAAACGGAGCTACAAATAGAGGGAAGAAGTCTGGATGTCTTTAATGCTAGGGTTGATTCAAAAGAATGTATTCCATATAACATTTGAGTATCAGATGTGACTTGTTTTAGTTTGTCTAAAATATTTTTTTCAGTCTCTGTGATTTTCAGGAATTAACTAACAAATACAAAATAATAAAGGTGCTGCTGCACTTTATTTGTCTGTAGTCAGAGGGAGAGTAAAGCACAACATAATGTTAACATACCAAACTCTGAGTTTTACCTTGCCAATGTAAGTGTTGTCAGGGATCCTCTGGCGTCCTGACCAAGTCAAGTACTGATCCTTTGCCATGAAGGGAGGCCAAAAGTTTACATGAATTGGAGACATTGGCCTTCTCTGAGCCTATATAGGGTGGTCCAGATCTAATTATGCAATTTTCATTATACTATAACTTATTAAGTTTATTATATAGAAAATCATATGAAAAATCCTGGACCATCGAGAAGTGTGCGAACTGATGACATGAAGAATCGTCTTTGCGCCGAACTGGAATCGGCCCCACATAAATCAAAGTCATCCAGACGATCTGGATCTGCATAATTAGATCTGGACCACCCTGTACTTTCCCGATACAGTGGAGGGCAGCATTCTTATCTCATTGCCCCTGCATTTTAGCCCACAGACATGATGGGAAATGGAGTCCCATGGTGTACTATGCCTACCACCAGGAGGAACTGCATGGGGGGAACTATCTCTGCCTTCCACCTGACCCTGAAGTACTTCCATCAGAATGTAGGAAGAGACTGGAAGTACTCCTGGAATCATTTTAAAAAAGACCGCTCTGCTTGGACTCAGAGAGTCAGAGCTGGGAGGAAGGAAGGAAGGAAAGAAGGAAGGAAGGAAGGAAGGCAAAACTCACTGGAGGGAGATGGACAGACAAAGAAAGTGAGAGAGAGCGAGACAGACAGAGAGAGAGAAAGAGAACAAAAAGAGACACCGAAGAGCAAGTATTTAAACTGTGCATTGGCTGTGTTAATTGACCTCTTGAGAGATGTGTGGCATGGAAAATGCTTACTGGAAGCGTTTCCTACAACAAAAATCATTTCATTGAATCTTTTACTGGTGCTGGGTCTTATGTGTCTGGGGTTTGGGGCTTTGCAGCTCCCCATACTGTTCAGACCAGGTAGAGGTAATGAATACTCTGCAAAGAAGCCTAGCCTACACATAAACCTTCTTAATCTCTTCTGCACTGAAGAGATCTAACACTAACTTGCTCTACAGAGCAGTCAAACACCACATACAAGAAATCAGGAAAAAAATGAAAGGAGGCAAAAACAATAAAACTTGACTAGCAGAATGTAAAAGACAAACTGGAGGAACAAAGAAGGAAACCTTAGTCTTCAAGAATACTTACAAATGAAAGTCAAAAATGTAGTATCTTCCACTTTAAAAAGACATCAGGAAGAACCTGACAACTCATTGGCTGCAGATCAGTTTCTTTTAGACATTGATTGACAAGATCACACACCATAACAGTGGAGCACCTGTACACATGTTCACACAGCATACACACAAGCAAGTAAACACAATCCTGACAATCACAGTGGTGACATTACACCAATAGCGCACTGTGAGTCTTAAACAAATAAAACACCTGGTGTCACACATGTGCACTTGGGATACAACCTGTGGGTTCCTAAAATTATAATTCTACCCCGAGTCAAGGGCTTGGGCCATTGCCTAATGCGTCTCCTCCGCTCTCATTGACTGATCTGATGAACAACAGTGACATCACTTTCTGGTTACAACTTCCTGAGCCCACCTCTTCTGCCTCAACTTCCTCTTAAGGGGTTCCATCACCATCTTGGGGCAGTCTGCTTGTTAACTCATGCCTGAAAAGCTGATTTAAACGTTAACCTTTATTTTTGTTTTGTCATCAGAAAAATGGGGTTCACCTTACGGTGCCCCAAATCTTCATAATCTCTTTGTTTTCTTACACTGAACAATGCTGCAACTTATGAACTCTCACAATGAAATTATTGAATATGTCCTGTATAACTCAGTTATTCTGTCATACAACAGGGAATGTAAGCATGGTTTCACTTCCTTCAAATTCACCAAACCTATTCTATAGGTTGGGCATCCAGATTAAAATTGGCACAAAAGTGTACTACCTTTCGCATATAAAGGAAAGAAGAGTCATATGGTGTTGGATTTCAATGATATCTCATTTCACTTGAGCTCATGATTATCAAGGATTTTTGTTAAGTACAGGAATTGGTTTATGATAATAACAAATAAAGCTATGTCAACATATGATATGATAATAACAATACAGCATCTATTGCTAAGGTCTAGTATGGGTGCAAATTGGGACTAAAGTGCAACTTAATAAAATGAGCTCCTTCCCAGTCCATCTTGGTGGTGATCTCATCAGACCTGGCTCTACTGCAAAAAATCTTGGTGTCATTTTTGGTTCCTCCCTTTCTTATTCCGCCCACATAAATCTTTCTTACTTTCACCTCCATAATATATCCTGTGTTCGCTCCTTCTCCTTTTCTAATGCTGAGAAACTTGTCCATGCTTTTATTACATCCCGCATCGATTATTGTAATTCCCTACTGGCAGGTGCCCCTTCTGATCTTATATCACACCTCCAGCTTATTCAAAACTTGGCTGCAAGAGTCCTTACTCGAACCAGCAGCAGCGAGCACATAACACCCATCCTGCTCCATCTTCACTGGCTCCCTGTGTCTTACAGAATTGAATATAAAATCCTACTAATAACATACAAAGCCTTAAACGACCTTGTGCCAAACTGCATCAGTGACCTTCTCCATCACTATGTGCCTGTCTGCCCACTAAGGTCCTCTGATTCCGGCAATCTTGTTGTGCCCCACACTAATCTACACTCCATGGCTGACAGGGCCTTCAGCTGTATAGTGCCCAGACTCTGGAATGACCTACCGAAATTAATTAGATCAGCTGACTCCATGATTTCTTTTAAAAAACAACTCAAAACTCATCTGTTCAGGAAGGCTTTTAGCTCTGCTTGACGTTATTACCCTTCTTTCAGTTTACCTCTCTGTCAAGATCCTCATGTAACCTATGTGTGTGTGCTAAACCACCAATCATGTTGTCTATTAGGCTTTTTCTCTGAATTTACTGTCTTAATCTTCTTTATTTATTTATCTGGTTTGTACAATACTATATACTGTATACCCTGCCATTCTATCTTAAACTCTGTGAAGTGCCTTGAGCATGGGAAAGGCGCTACATAAATAAAATGTATTATTATTATTATTATTATTATTATTATTATTATTATTATTATTATTATTCCCACTCTTGCTTGTCACCAGACTGGCTCCAACTGGTACCATCACATCAAAAAGTAAACAGCTGCAGCAGTGGTGAAGTGTGGGTGGAGTTTGGTAATAATATGTTGAATGACTTTTGGACAGCCTCAGAGAAGTTATGACAAACAATTCAACAACTTGAGAATGACAAACAGGACATCACCCAGGCATTGTTTTCAGCAAGGGTAGGGAAATATTGACTAAAACTGGGAATTATATCAAGAGGTGAACACTTAGAGGATCTCCTAAGCTCAGTAGACAGATTGTTCCAGAAGCATTGCCCTGTAGTGACAAGGTCACAATGGCGGGTGAGATCTAACAAGAAATGCTGCACTGGATATTTCAAGGGTGTTTTGACAAATGTGCCTCTTAAATTTTTGTGGGAAAAGTAGATAGAATATTTCAGAATTGGAAGACTGGAGTGGCGATTTTCATTATTTAAAAAGGGGGACCAGAAGTTGTGTTACAATTACTGAGGGATCACATTACTCAGCATCATTGGGAAAATCTAATAGCTGAAATTCAGATCCAGGAAGAGCAAAGCAAGTTTCATCCTGTCTGTGGAACAGTGAACCACCTCTATTACCCATGCTAAGCTTAGACTCCACCAAGGGTGTGTCTTGTCTCCTCTTGTGTTCATGATTTTCAAGGACATAATATCAAGACACAGCCATGGAAAGCAGCATATGCTATTTGGGAACCTAAGGATTGCATCTCTGCATTTTGCAGATGACGATGTCCTTTTTGTTTAATCAAGCTGACCACTGATGCACACTGAAAGGGCTCACAGATAAGTGGGATGTGGTTTGGATGAGAATCAGCACCTCTGTATCTGGGGTTATAATTTTCTCCTGGAAATGTCTGTCTTTTTAGTTTCAGGTAAGGTGGTGAGCAGCTTCGTCAAATGCAGGAGTGAAAGTACAATTGATTTTTATTCACAAGTAAGAAAGTGGTACTTGTAAGACTAAACACTGAATCAGTCAAGTAGCAGGCATTTTGTTTATGTTGTCTTGGACTATGAATGAGTCAAGTTCTTGGCTTAAGCTTTTGATTTACCAGTCTTTCTACATTCTGACTGTCACCTTGTAATGGAGCCACATTAGCGTTGTGTTTGTTATATATATGTAATTGATTGACTATTTATTTGCCCAAAGTTGAGGTGAGAACTGCATGTTTAAGAGTGGGAAAAACCAAGGACTGAGCAAGAGCAGGAAGTTGCCCAAAATTAAAGGAAAGGAATTCCTAGCAAAGGAAGATTAGGTTTAGGGATAGGAGATCACAGTGACAGTGCTAAAGTAGTGAATCTGTTTCCATGCTAGAAGAAAAACAGTCTGCTGGGATTAGAGTACTGTCTGATCTTTCGAGAGGAATGATGTCATTTAACTTGTTGATGGAGATGAGCTAAAATGAAATTCCTAGAGAAGAGGGCTGCAAACAGTCTTTGAACAGTCTGCGGTAGGAGTTACACTGTATATTTGTTCTGGAAATTTACTCCATCCACTAGACCACTGCTAACTTTGCTTGTCCAGGGTATGGATTAAGGATTTCATTGGATAGCATCTACATATTGTGACTGATAATTGCAACTTCTGTTTTTGCTTGGTGTTGTGCTCATCTTGTATTTATGTATTGTTCACATGTGCTTTGATTTTGTATTTCTTTTTTAGTTTTATTTTAAACGTACAGTATTTAGCAATTTAACTGATATTATAAGTGTGCTGCCCTGTTATTATCAGGGTAAGGGAAATGGAGCGCCATTTTGTAAGAGTCACATTATTGTATGAAAAAAGTCATCTACTCTCAGTGGCATTTCTTCTCTGGATTCATAGGGACCGATTCAGGTGGTTTGGGAAGGTAATTAGAATGACCTAGGGCAGCTCTCACGGCAGGTGTTCAAGGCATGGTTTACTGAGTTAGGGTTAGCACTACGATTAGGATTAAGGTTAGGTTCATTATTAAGTAACTATTTAAAGTACATAGTATAGTACATCTGGAAGTTATTTGAATAGAAATAGCATTTTCAGTATCATAAAATGCTAACCTATTGTATATAGTCTGAGAGGATGGAACTCCCTAAATTGGTGAAAGACAGTTAATATACTGTTATTATGTTGAGATTTGGTGTTTTAGTAATGGATTAGTATTATTTTTATTTGTAGTTGCTTAATATGCTGCTTTCAGAAATGGCTAAGTATAGCTAATTGGATGTAACTGAGAAAATTATTCTTTGTAAACTAGCATAGTATTCAGAGTCCTGTGGAAATAAAAATACAGAAAAAAATGAAGAACACCTAAAACTACTTCTTAAAGTAGCAGCAACAACTTAATGTACATTCTAAGACAAATGCAGGCACTTATAATTTGAGAAAAATAACCCGCAAGAAATTAAAAGTTTGATCCTAAAGCTTATCACCTGCATCTGACGTAATATGTGAAACATCATCCAATACATCATGCAGTATGACTATACCTGATAAAATTGTCATCAAGTAGCACACCTTACTGTGCCCTAGAGCAACAGACTTGGAAATGTTTAATAGAATGAAGAACTCATAAACACTACATTTCTTATATATAGCGTGAACATGCTGAACACATCCACAAGGGGATGTGGCCGCTCCTCTGAAACCCCTTCTTAAACAGTGATTCAATGGGAAACAAACACAGTTTTTATCTCCTCTTTGCTGGATCAGCTGCAGGCTTGCTGCTGCTGCCATGCTGCATGATATGCATTTTGCGTGGGGCATCGAACATTTAAAAGCCTGCTCCACAGCTGTCCTTTGTTCTCGCTGCATCTCTCTTCCCCCAGACATCCTCTGTTCCTGTTGGGGCTCCCGCTCCCGAGGCACACCTCTTTGAAGAGGTAGATTTTCTGTTCTTTTGATTGAGAGACAGAGCTGTGCCCTCCGGGTTGTCACGGAGCCTGGATCACTTCTGAAAGAGACTTATGTTTTTTTGAAATGTTTGAATAAAATTTGTGTCTCTGGAATTTCCTGACTGTATCTGTATAAACTTTGTAACACAAACTTGACAAGTGGTACCAGAAGTGGTTGCACAGATGGATCCTCCAAGCTCAACACATTCCGCTTCTTCCAGACCCAGAGGATCTGCCTCCTGTTCCCGCTGTTGCTCCTAAGGATCTGTTGGCAAGGATTACACAGAGATGTTCCTACTAGTTTTTGAACACTCCGCGACTTTGATGCTCTGGTATAGACAAACCTGGGCTGCCATCGTCATCCCATATTTGTCCTGGGATGCCCTGTTTGCATTGCGAAATATTCCGTCCAATAGGCCCAATAGGTGATTATGATTACATGAAGCAGCGAGTTCTGCTTCGTACAACTACAAGCTCCCTGGCTAAGGGCTATGCAATTCGCCAATGAAAGCTGGACCTGGATCACCCTATTCATGCTTAGTTGCAGGATTTACTTCATCACATTCAGAGCTGGTTTGACGGGGACCCAGTCTAGAGCATTGTGGAAAAAGTAGCCATTGATGTGGTACTGGCAAGAATTCCTGAAGTGCTCCGGGACGAATTTCTTTGGCACAATGTTGCTTCGTTCTTCAACTTGGCCAAACAATTAGAAGGTTCCCAGGCTTCTTGGAGATAGGGTGGTGCATTGGCTTCACCCGGGGCAAACTCTCAACCTGAACAACATCGTCCCTGGAGTGATTTTCGTCCTGAACAGTGGGCTCAGGGCCCAGAACATCCAGTTTCCTCGGAAAGACCACCCCGGGCTCCCATCGTTACTCTTGATCATACCTAAACAAAGAAAACTCAAAAATACAGAATGAGATCACTTTTTTAGTCTAAAGAGCAAAACAGCAAAACATCACGTCAACAAGAAAATAATTCAGTAAAATCAATGAAATGCTGAAAAAAATCACAAATGGTGACAAAGTCTGGAAGGAAAAAGGGATGTTGGTTGTTGGGAAAAGTATTCTCTGCAGCTCATTCAGTTTTATAAACGGCAGCCATTATGAATCAGGATGAACAGCCATGTTCTGCCTGCTAGTAACTGGCATGTCACACATAACCCAGGCAGAAGACATGCTACCAGTACATGTTCATGTTGAAACAAGTGGTATCAGGAGTACAAGCACAAATGCCTTACAAAACAAAGACCCTGAACTTAGAATAAAAATATAAACAAATCATTTATCATTTCTGAACACCTGGAAATCCTTTCACTGAAAACATTTGTTTTACTAACCAGACAGAATGCACAATAAGAAGAGAAATAGGCTGTGTGGACTTGTAAATATTCTAAGGCTAAGACCCTATACTGAAATCTACAAACTTCCAAAATATATGAAAACACAAAACATAGACAAAATGCATTAAATGAAAGCTTATGTAAAATAAAACACCTGAATGTTTGCTGTGAAACATTTCTCCTAAACAGAAGGACCATTAAAAGCAAAATACAAGAGCAAGGAACTAATGATGTTGTTTTTGAGTTTGCAATATCATTAGTATATACAGAGTTATGGCAATATAATAAAGGAAGCAATATAATAACAGCAGATATACATCTATCAGAAAAGAAAGTGCATAATGCTAAAAGTAAGACAATGTTCATGCTCAAAAAAATCAACTGAGAACAAATTACTGTGGTTACGTGGGAATTTGACCATGTAAACAATAGAATCTTGTTACCGTTGTTTATATATAGAAAGCACAATGATTTCAAGAGAAGTTCCTGTTGAAAGGAATGAGGAAGATCTAGAAGTGGTGCTTACAGTAAATGACTGCTCTTTTGCTTAGATTGTCTTTCTAATATTTAGGTGTCAACAAAATATTAATACATATATGTGCAGTTTTGTTTTAAGAGATGTCATTGAAATGTATTATTATTATTTTTTTTAGAGTAATTTAGAGCACGGATGCCGTGGATGTAACAGCTGTGATAAATAAAGTTCCCCTGTATATTTAAAAGAAAGTCTTGCCATCATTTCACTTTGCACAATTTGTGAAAACAAGACAGTCTTGGTTCTAGTAGCATGTGACACCTAAACAGATCTCTTTTCAAAAAGGTTAGAAAATTTTAAATTATCCTGAGGTTTTTAATCAGATTATAAAACTAGGAGGCTCTGGGTATTATGGTATTTAAACAACTCGCTAAGAACTTTTCACCACACTTTCAATTAAACCTTTATTACAACTGAGTTGGCAGATTGCAGTTTTCATCTACATGGTGCATCACCACACACTTTCTTTCCAGTGGCTAGAGTTTCACCCTCCAATATTATATCACTTAGCTAAAATCTGGGCAAGATGATGTTCTCAGATCAATGGAGTAGCATTCTAAATGAAAGGAGTCCATTTATTTTAATGGTTCTGTTTTGGTAAGAGAAATTTAAATGCTATGTTGAAGGAGCCTACAAAATAAGCAACATACCGTAGCTAATTTAGATAATGTTTTCATTTTGTAATAAAGAAATTTGATTTTTTTTTTATTTTAATTTCAATTAAACTGTGACAACTGTAACCTGTGAGGAAGTAGGTGAGTGCACCATAAAATGAGAAGATACACAACATGGATAGGGAGATCACATTCACTCACTCATGAAGAAGAAAATGGTAATTCTCTGAGAAAGCTAAGGACTTGACTGGGAATCTAAAAAAAAGGCTAACAATGTGAATTAGTCAGCATTTCCATCATAAAAGAGCTGATAAAAAGTCCTTCAAAAAGCCATAACTCAAGTCTGACGACTGTGTGTCATTCCGTTCTCTACCACACCTCAGGCTACTACATTACAATTTTTCGTATTAGTACCATCGGACTCCATCACCATCCCTTAATTTTGTGGTTCACAAAAAATTAGCATTAACTCCCACAACCCCCAAGAACATTTTCAAGAGATGATCATCCATATTCTAATAATTACCGCTCTAAAATTTCATTTTCAAAATACCGCAAATTGGTTTGAGTAATACGCCTGTTTATTGTCAAGATGTAGCAGAGCATCAGGCTACTACTGAAATGCTGAGTTAAGCAACATTGCTATTAATATGAAAAAAAGAAAGAAATCCAAGTGTTATTCAGGTCACCACAAGTGCATATGTATTTCAGACTTGTTCTCCTTATTTTTGAACTGTATGCTGTAAAACTAAGCCACAGAACAGGAAACTGAAAGAAAGGCCAATTAAACACATAAATCACACTTTAACAAGTTAAGTAAACTCTTGTGATTACTGTTTATATGCCACCTTTTTTAGCATATATACATGAGTTTCTCTGTTCTTTTTCAGTCTGAACATTATAATACTGTTGGTGCTTTAAAACAAGAGAAAACAAAACTGAGAGCAATTTCTTTAACCAAAGTACCATTTTAATCGTTGGAGCAGCACTGAGGCTGGCGGTAATTTATAGTATCAGTCTAAATCCTCTCAAAGTGAGCACTCATTCTGTTTATTTTTAATAATGCATGCTTTGCTTTTCTTTAAAAAATCCTTTCCTTAAACTGTTACTTAATAGACTGCACATATTGAAAAAGCTGACTAGCAGTGCACAGAAAAAAAGTTTTTATCTAAAGACAATGTAATTAAATGGATGCACAAGTGAAAAAAAATCAGAGATTTCTTTAGTATGCTATATGCGGAAAGACAGTAGCAGAAAATGATTCTGATTTTTTTATTCTGATCTTTTTTGAATGATTCTATAATGCAGAAAGACAAACAGCATCTTCTTTATAAAATTAGACATTAATTAAAAGAGTAGCAATTAAATAAACATTATTGAAGCTTTACATGTTTAAAAACTAAGGGCATTTCAGTGCAGCTAAGGGCTACCATAAGTTAGAATTTCCTAGAGCAAGCTAAAGAAAAAACTGTGGAAATTTTAGTTTATTATTTTAATGCTTATGCATGGTAATTATCCATTGACGCAATCTGGAAACACAGAAGGGATTGTAGAATATTTTCACATCTGGGATGCCATGCAGTACATGAAACCTTCTTCGTTTTCTATTTAATTTGGGATTTTTACTAATTTTAATACCCTTAACAAAAAGGAGCTGTACCATGGAATCCAGTTATTCTTTCCTTAATAAAATTTACAAGGTGAATAGAATTTTTTTGTATAATTTCTTAAAATCTTACTGGAATTGAGCTGTTTGTTCTTCTATTCTTATATTATGAATCATTCCTTTAAAGTCGCATATACTGTATTGGTGACTGAAAAGGCTTGTTGCTGTCGTATTACAATGAAACAATTGTCATTAAACCTTTCAGAGTTTTGTATATCAATGTTGTTTTGTTGTTACTTTCAGTGCCGGTTGAACCCCATTTGGGTCCTTTAGGCAGAGCCCCTCTTTGTCTGTAGTGGGATAGTGGGTAGTCTGCACTAGACTTAGACAACTGGGGAATGGTCCCCCTCAGTGTCTGTAATGCAACCCCTTCAGTTACATAAAAGGCGACCCTCTGGTTACATAAGACACACTTTATAGAGCTTGTGCTGTTTAACTTTCCTATTTTTTTTAGTTTGGGGGTCTTGTGCTGCCTTTCAGCAGCTGTCCATGTCGCCAATACCTAAATCTGCCACTGGTTACTTTAATAATGACCCATTAATGATGGAATAAAAAAAGAGATCTTCACCAATTGTCTGGGTAATTATTAGAGTATGTCATTGACTGCTAGTAACCACAGGACCTCAGGTGAAATGTTGAAGTGCCTAACAAGCACGTGATGACAAAAAAATAGGACAGAAATCAATAAACACCCCGGCTATTATAACATTTCTTATTAAGATGCTCAGCCTTGCCATCGGACTTTCTTCCCATATGTGGGTCACCTTCTAAATGTGCTGCCATCTTCCAGGAGCACCCTGTTTTTATAGCTCCTGTACTGGAAGGGAGAGGGTTAGTTGACCTTACTGGCTGGTTTCTCTGGCCTGTGGGTGGAAAAACAGATAAGGTGGTTAGTGATCGCGCCCCTTGGTGTTCCCAAGTGGCAGTGCTTACCACTCAGGAGCCAGGAAGGTAACCCTCTAAAACCCATGAGTAACAAGTAAAAATATACAGGTGCTCAGAAATGAATTGTAGAAATTACAAAATTGACCGTGGGATATAAAAGCTTAAGGACAAAACCAAATACAGTAATCCCTCGCTATATCGCGCTTCGACTTTCGCGGCTTCACTCTATCGCGGATTTTAAATGTAAGCATATCTAAATATATATCACGGATTTTTCACTGGTTCGCGGATTTCTGCGGACAATGGGTCTTTTAATTTATGGTACATGCTTCCTCAGTTTGTTTGCCCAGTTGATTTCACACAAGGGACGCTATTGGCAGATGGCTTAGAAGCTACCCAATCAGAGCATGTATTACATATTAACTAAAACTCCTCAATGCTATAAGATATGCATCCCGCGCGGTGTTTGTTTGCTTGTCTCTGCCTCTATCTCACCCTCTCTGACGGAGGGAGTGTGAGCAGAGGTGCTGTTTGCACAGAAGCTGTTTGCTTAAAAGATACTGACGCTCCTCTAAAAAATGCCGCTTTATTGCGGTGCTCGGCATATTTAAAAGCACAAAAGCACACGTATTGATTTTTTGATTGTTTGCTTTAATCTCACGCTCTCTCTCTGACGTTCTCTGCGCCTGATGGAGGAGATTTGAGCAGAGGGGCTGTTTCAACAGAGGCTGTTTGCTTAGAAGATACTGACGCTCCTCTGAAAAATGGCGCTTTACTTAAAAGCACACGTATTGATTTTTTGATTGTTTGCTTTTCTTTGCGAGCGCGCGCTCTCTCTCTTAAATTCTCTGCTCCTGATGCAGAGACTCATTTGAAGAAAAGATCCATCCATCCATCCATTATCCAACCCGCTGAATCCAAACAGGGTCACGGGGGTCTGCTGGAGCCAATCCCAGCCAACACAGGGCACAAGGCAGGAACCAATCCCAGGCAGGGTGCCAACCCACCGCAGTTGAAGAAAAGATATATTTGCATTCTTTTAATTGTGAAAAAGAACTGTCATCTCTGTCTTGTCATGGAGCACAGTTTAAACTTTTGACTAAAGGGTGTTATTTCATGTCTAGAGGGCTCTAATAATGTTAACAGTGTGGGAGAGTTTATAAGGGCTTAAAATATATAAAAATAACCATACAAACATATGGTTTCTACTTCGCGGATTTTCACCTATCGCGGGGGGGTCTGGAACGCAACCCCCGCGATGGAGGAGGGATTACTGTAGAAGTTAGGGAAATTAAATAAAAAAAGGTTTGTCAGAACCAATTATCAATGCCATAACACAAAACCAAAGTCCAAAATGTATCTTGACCCTTCTTCTGTCAAAAAGGCAGTTTTAAAAGGAAGGGACCAGAAAATGAGATGTCGTTGCCTCCATAAACACAGAATTTCAAAATGATGATATAGGAAGATGGACCAGCATTTTAAAAAGTAAGGTGAGGCATAATGAATAGAACATTTGGGTTCAGCATATTTCAAACCCCCCACAGGTTAGAAAAAAAGACCAGAAAAAGCATAAAAGAATTTACAGAAACAATCTAACACAAAACCAAACCATAACAATTATTGGCTTCTGACTCCTAGTACTGTTTTTTGATTATTCTTTTGTTTTTCAATCCAATACTCTAAAGGCTGAAGTTGTTTTGTCTTTTATAGGCAGTACTAGTTGACCTAATACATCATGTGACTTCAGTATCACGTGACCCACAAAAGGTGTAGCAACCTGTAAATGTAAAGAGAGAGGAGAGAGGTTGGGAGCATGCGCTGATACAGTGCGTTGCCGCACCCACCATATGACAAACCACCGAGATTTTGGACTCGAGTACAGCTGTTCGGCGGGTGACACCTCAGCACCACACTGGAACAGTTTAAGGTTTTTTACAGTGGCTGGAGTGCCAATCCTGCCACCAACCCCCAAGTTTTTCCTTCAAGTTGGAGGACCTGCTTGGAGGGCATTACAAAGATAATTACAAAATGTTGATGATGATGACACAAAAAAGCAAACTAGCTAGAATAAAGATGAAGTTAATAGGCATGTTTAAACTAGCATACACAAATTCCTGAAATAAAACAAACTGGATCAAGAATATCAAAAGCATAGACTCATCACAGCTTCCTTGGTATTATCTGAGGAACACAAGCTATTTTACTATTTTTCTGACATCAAGAAGGAGCAGGTTCACATTTCTTTTAAGATATTAGGAACTTCATGACAACCTATCATTATAAATAGCTGCTCATTTTTGGGCTGCCAACCCATCAAAGATAGCTGACAGTATTTGTCCTGCAATTGCATGTTGCTGGTTGTACCTCAGTGTCTGCAGTTAATTCCCTTGTGTAGAAGCTGGATGACAAAGCACTACATTCAAGAGGCATCTTTTAATTCTAATATTGTTAGCTCTACACTGAACACGGACTCTCACTATCATGTGACTGTGAGCTAATGAATTAAAGATGTTAGAATTACAAAGGGAAACACATTAGAAACATGGCCTGTAGCTAGCACCATGTTAAACAAGGTGACAGGGTGGAGACCAGAGCTGATCTTCACAATGCTGGGTATTTTAAAAGAGATCTGCAGCTTTACCACTAGAGCATAAGCTAAAGCTTAAAAAAATGTCTCTCTCAAAGACATCAATCTTGCCATCCTCATGCAACATTCTATAGTGAAGTGGATCCGCAAATAATTACCTGTTCTTTTATCCAGCATTAGATTAAATTATGAATTCTACATTGCATATGCAAATATTACTTGGTTTATTAGAAGTTTGTAACAAATATTTCATTAAAGCAATTGATGTATCTCATCGTCATCTGTAAGTTTATAAATACTGCACTACTCACATCTGTACGTCTCTTTTCATCTCACATCTGTAACTTTATTTTCATTAAATGGATCTTTTTTTTTTTACCTAACACACCAATTCCGTGCATTATTTCTATGAAATAGGGAAAGGTCAGATTTTTACAACCTTTTTATTCTCAAGCTGTTTAAACTATGTTTAACACATGTGAAATGAGAAGCTTTAAGGAAACTCTAGAAACAAGTACAGGAAGAGAAAAAGGTCATATGGCAGGTCTGCATCTGGAACTCTTTATAAGGATAGTAAAATATTTACTTTTTGACATACTAGCTCTCTACTCATATGTAGCAAATAATACATTGGTTTTATTTAAGCAAATCAGTCCCCATAACACTGACTTTTACCATCATAGATAGATGGATAATGATGAACATTTTCTTGTGTGTAAGCACGTTCCTCTCTGAATTGAAAAAACACTGAAGCCAGCGAAAACCACATTTTGCATGCTGTCGTCCTGAGTAATGTGACATTGTGGATCTGAATAAGAGCATCTGCCTCTTTGATGGGTTTTCAATTACAGTAGAAGCTACAGCAGCATAGTATTCAATGTCGCAGAGTATACAGTGATGTCTTTTTCCACAATAGGAAGTGTACATCTACTTAAATAAGTCTAATGTGACTGGCTATAAACTTGCGTTCACATACCAGTGCTGATATGAGAATGACTGGAAAACCGCAGGGGTTTAAAGAAACATTGCACTAGTTAAAACAAAGCCATTTTAGATTTTAACCTCAGGAAAGTTAAGACGCTTAACTGTATATCATTTAATTGTTTTAATATAACAATATATAAATAAGAGAAAACTGAACAACAATAAACTCTGTTTTAGATAAAGTGCTTACTATGGTTAAGTTAAACTGAGGGCATTCTAAAGATTCACAAATGTACCTACACATGATTATCTGTTATATCATACAGGCATAATGAAACAATAGTCATAATGGAATGGGAAGATAACAAATTAAAATAATCATCTATTAAGAAAAAGTACAGTAAAATTTCAAACAAGCTATAGTAAACTACAGTTATTATTACTTGTAAATACGAGTAAAATCAAGTTATCCAAAAAACAGATTCCGTGCCTTTCCTAACATACATGCTCATAGTAAACAAAATTTCTAATTCACTACACCCAAGGCAATATGGTGGGAGAGTGGTTAACACTGGACTTGTATTTTCCACATCGTGCTATATGACTAACATTCTGTTAGCCTTCTTAATGGCTTCTGAACACTGTCAGGCAGTTTATAGTGATGCGTTCACTATGACTCCTAAATCCTTCTCATGAAGTTTGTTTTGATTTTCAGACCTCCCATTCTGTATTCACACCATACAGTTTTAGTTCCTACATGTAATACTTTACATTTACTTACATTAAATTTCATCTGCCGCATATCTGCCCAAGCCTGTATGCCCTCTGTGATGATTCAATGGATTCAAAATTATTTGTCAATCCACCTAACTTAATTTGCAGACATATATATATATATATACTGTATATATATTAATATATGTGTATATATATATATATATATATATATATATATATATATATAGTGGCGGATGTCCAGGGCCCATGCCCAGGCAGGACGTTCCTGTAGTGGAAGGACTAGGGGAGAGAGTATATTGATGGCAATACATTCACCTGAACACGAGATGGCAAACCCCCTGGATTACACCGGGGCCACAGGTTTGGAGCTTAGAAGCCCTGGACTGCAGCACTTCTTCCACAACTGAAAGTGTTGTCAGAAGATGATCCGGGAGCGCCTGGAGCACTTTCACGTGCCTTTGCAGTTCTTCTGCCACACCTAGGGGTGCTGATGGAAGAGGATCAGAGAGCACCGGGTGCACTTCCGGGTGCAGTATAAAAGAGGCTGCCTCACTCTGTTCGGAGAGCCAGAGTTGGGAGGTGGAGGACAATGCTTGCTCGGAGAACAGGCGGCAGAGAAGAGAAAGAGAGAAAGAAAGAGGAAAAAGAGAAGGGACTGAGTAGTGTTGTGCTGTGTTTGTGAACTGTACTGTGCTCTGAAGTGGGGAGTGGAAAATAGAGCTGCCCCACAAAAAAATAAACTGTGTGGTGTTTTGCACTTGTGCATCTCTGTGTCTGTCAGTGTATAGGAGCTGGCTTTCACAATATACATATACATATATGTATATATCTATCTATTATATAAAAAAATTTTGAGTGGAGACTTGATCATCTCGGGGAGACACTTTGAAGTCCTGTGAGACTTCTTGCACGTCATGCCCTACTTACAAACAATTTCTCGGAGACAATTTAACGTCCCACGAGACAAGAAAGTGAGACAAAAGGACAGCTGCTGTACAGGCTTTTAAATAATCGTCACACAGTGCGACATGCAGATCATGCAGCATGGCAGCAGCAGCTGCTGTACAGGCTTTTAAATGATCGATGCACAGTGTGACATGCAGATCACGCAGCACGGTGGCAGCAGCTGCTGTACAGGCTTTTAAATGATCAACGCGCAGCACAACATGCAGATCTTCACAATCACCGCCTCTCCTTAGCATGCATTCAGTCCCCCCCCCTCACAACGCGAATGGCAGAGGTGCGAAGTGGCTAGCGTGAAGCGGGTTGTGGGGTGGGCGAGCAAAGTGAGTAAGGGGCACAGCCCCCTAATATATATATATATATATATATATATATATATATATATATATATATATATATATATATATATATATATATAGTAATAAGAATGAGTCTTCAGACATCATAAATGTTTGGGGCAGTCACCCACATATTATTTCCCAGCTGCAAAAATTTTGAAATATTTGAACAGAGATGTTCACCAGACTGAGTCCAAAACAAAACTGAATATTTGGAGGTAAGATGGTGGTTTTAAGGGCTGGGGAAGGAAATGATGTCATCTAGGCCAGAACCGGAAGTGACGTTATCGAGGGTGCCGGAGCCAGAAGTGATATCATCAGCGGTGCCGGAACCTGTTGACATTTCCCGGCAATGGTCTGCAAGAAACTGAGAGAGACAGTCAGCACACTCTGCCACCCCCTGGTCTGGTGTAGTATTACAGTTACCCAGGCCCTTTAGCTGTCTCCTAATCGTATGTGTGTGACAATTTATCCATCCATCCATTATCCAACCCGCTGAATCCGAACACAGGGTCACGGGGATCTGCTGGAGCCAATCCAAGCCAACACAGGGCACAAGGCAGGAACTAATCCCGGGCAGGGTGCCAACCCACTGCAGGTGACAATTTATATATAACAAAAAAACAAACCAAAGACTCACTGACTTTTTCCACCGTGGGCTTTGTTTCCGCAGTAGCTGCACTTATGAATATGCTTGTATGCATTACTCGTTTCATATTCTTTTGCTGCCTTCTCAATTGTGTAATGCATTTTTTGTTCAGCGCTCTTTGGAGCACTTGCTTGCTGTCTGCGTACTGCGTTCACAGTCAGTTCACGTGAGCCGCTCAGAGTACATGCATCGAAGGTTCTCAGTTGTGCTTCTGCTATCTCGTGCGATCTTGCGATGTCCATGGCTTTATTTAATGTTAGCTCAGACCCTGCACTTAAAAGGTTCTCTCGCACTTTCACTGAGTTTGTGCCAAACACTATTCTATCCCTGACCATCTCATCTTCGTTTCCATAAGCACAGTCCTTCACCAGCAATTTTAACTCCATTACAAAGTGATCAAAAGTCTTGTTTATACCCTGCGTCTTCTCATTAAACTTGTATCTCGCGAATATCACGTGCGATCTTGCGATATCCACGGCTTTATTTAATGTTATCTCAGACCTGGCACTTAAAAGTTTCTCTCGCACTTTTGCTGAGTTTGTGCCAAACAATATTCTATCCCTGACCATTTCATCTTCATTTGCACTGTCTTCCTTTAGCTGGACATTGACTTTTTCCACCGTGTGCTTTGTTTCCGCAGTAGCTGCACTTATGAATATGCTTGTATGCGTCAGTTGCTTCATATTCTTTTGCTGCCTTCTCAATTGTGTAATGCGTTTTTTGTTCAGTGGTCTTTGGAGCTCTTGCTTGTTGTCTGCGTACTGCGTTCACAGTCAGTTCACGTGAGCTGCTCGAAGTACATGCATCGAAGGTTCTCAGCTGTGCTGGCGCTATCTTGTGCGATCTTGCGATGTCCACGGCTTTATTTAATGTTAGCTCAGACCCGGCACTTAAAAGTTTCTCTCGCACTTTCGCTGAGTTTGTGCCAAACATTATTCTGTCCCTGACCATCTCATCTTCGTTTGCATAAGCACAGTCCATCACAAGCAATTTTAACTCCATTACAAAGTGATCAAAAGTCTTGTTTATACCCTGCGTCTTCTCATTAAACTTGTATCTCGCGAATATCGTATTCGTCTTAGGCATAACAAACGCCAGCGGCAGCATGTCTATAAACTTAATTTAAACTTAAGCTTTACACCTTGCTTTCCTATTGATATGTCTACAAAGGCTTGTTCAGCTTCAGAGGGTTGTTCCTTTCTTACTGCATCAATAAACTAACACAATGTCTGACTTGTATCTCAGAATGGATGAATAGTAACTTTCTCAAGTTAAATAAAGAGAAAACTGAAATCTTAGTGATTGGCAATAATGGATACAATGAGGCTATTAGAAATAAACTGGATACATTAGGATTAAAAGTCAAGACGGAGATAAAAAGCTTAGGGGTAATTGTTGACTGTAATCTGAATTTTAAATCGCATATTAATGAGATCACTAGGACAGCATTTTTTCACTTAAGAAACATAGCTAAAGATAGACCTCTTATATCACTGAAAGATGCTAAGAAATTAGTTCACGCGTTTGTTTTCAGTCGACTTGATTACTGTAACACACTCCTCTCAGGACTACCCAAAAAAGACATAAATCATTTGCAACTAGTGCAGAATGCAGCTGCTAGAATCCTAACTAGGAAAAGAAAATCCAAGCACATTTCTCCAGTTTTGATGTCACTACACTGGTTACCTGTGTCATTCAGGATTGACTTTAAAATTCTGCTTATGGTTTATAAAGCCTTAAATAATCACGCCCCATCTTATATATTGGAATGTCTGACACCTTATATTCCAAATCGTAACCTCAGATCCTCAAATGAGTATCTCCTTAGAATTCCAAGAACAAAACTTAAAAGAAGTGGTGAGGCGGCCTTCTGCTGTTATGCACCTAAATTCTGGAATAGCCTGCCAATAGGAATTCGCCGGGCTGATATGGTGGAGCACTTTAAAAAACTGCTGAAAACACATTATTTTAACATGGCCTTCTCATAACTTCACTGTAATCTAAATCCTGATACTCTGTATATCCAACTCATTATAATTATTCATGGTGGCTCTAAAATCTGTACTAACCTCTACTCTCTCTTCTGTTTCCTTTTCCGGTATCCGCAAGCCACCACCATCTACTCAAAGCACCGTGATGTTCCAACAATGATGGATAGATTAAAAGCCAGAAGTCTGTATGACCATCAACATCAAGTGACTCTGTGAGAACCCTAACTACAAAGAGGACTATTTCATTTATGTTAGGTAGAATGCCCAGAGGGGACTGGGCGGTCCCGTGGCCTGGAACCCCTGCAGATTTTATTTTTTTCTCCAGCCATCTGGAGTTTTTTTCTGTCCACCCTGGCCATCGGACCTTACTCCTTTTCTATGTTAACTAATGTTGTCTTATTTTAATTTCTTATTTTGTCTTTTATTTTTCTTTTCTTCATTATGTAAAGCACTTTGAGCTACTTTTTGTATGAAAATGTGCTATATAAATAAATGATGTTGTTGTTGTTGTTAAACAGCTCGTCTTCCTCTTTATCTGAGACATCACATACTGCAATCATGGGTTAACTTTTCCCAGTCCTGCAAACTTTAGCAAAGTGGTTCAATTTACCACATTTTTTACACTATCTTCCTTTAGCTGGACATTGACTTTCTCCACCGTGTGCTTTGTTTCCGCACTAGCTGCACTTATGAATGTGCTTGTATGCGTCACTCGCTTCATATCCTTTTGCTGCCTTCTCAATTGTGTAATGCGTTTTTTGTTTGTTGTCTGCGTACTGCGTTCATAGTCAGTTCACGTGAGCTGAGTACATGCATTGAATGTTCTCAGCTGTGCTTGTGCTATCTCGTGCGATCTTGCAATGTCCACGGCTTTATTTAATGTTAGCTCAGACCCGGCACTTAAAAGGTTCTCTCGCACTTTCGCTGAGTTTGTGCCAAACACTATTCTATCCCTGACCATCTCATCTTTGTTTACAGAAGCACAGTCCTTCACCAGCAATTTTAACTCTGTTACAAAGTGATCAAAAGTCTCGTTTATACCTTGCGTCTTCTCACTAAACTTGTATCTCGCAAATATTGTATTCGTCTTAGGGATGACAAATGCCTCGTAGCGGCAGTGTGTCTATTGGATTGCTGCTGATGGATGGTCTTATATGGGCAGGCACTCAATTACTTGGGAGGCGTGGGTATGGGGGACGCAATATAGGCAGGCAGCCAACTACGTGGGAGGCGTGGTGATGGGTGACGCAACTCCGCCTCACACAGCGACCGAGCTGCAGGCTATGGCCCTATATATGTACGTAAGTAGGATTCAGTTATGACCGTTAAGCGTAGGATTTTGAAATGAAACCTGCATAACTTTTGTAATTAAGCTGTAAGGAATGAGCCTGCGAAATTTCAGCCTTCTACCTACACGGGAAGTTGGAGAATTAGTGATGAGTGAGTCAGTGAGTCAGTGAGTCAGTCAGTGAGGGCTTTGCCTTTTATTAGCATAGATATATATAAATGATTTGGATGGCCCAGTGGCTGTAATCCTTCTAGCTATGCACTAATGCCATCCCCATGTATTCCATTTTAAACAGAAAGAAAAGAGAATTAAAAAACTAAACTACACCGTTATCTACTGTTTAGGCCATACATTCATAGTACTTCAGCTAGTTTATCCTAAGATAACAGTTAACCAGGCCACGTTAACACAAAATAACTACATTTTGTAAAATGCTTGCATGCAGCACACATGCACCTTATTTAATAGTTCAATTCTGCTGACCTGGATTATATAGTACTAATAGGTTGCTCAGTTTACTATCTTAGTATATTCAACAGCTTGAAGTTTGGTGTTGCACAGTTTTTTCATTCCACTGGAAACTCAGTGTCCTTTATTTGTCTTATGTGTGGAGTGAAGTGATTAAGACTATGTGCCCTTAATGATTTCATATGCTGCTAAAAACTGTAGCCCAAAAATAGATGAGTAAACGTATCGATTGCATTGTGCTCATCACCAGCTGTCTTAAAAATATACTGACGTAATGCAAATATGACTTCAGTAAAGTATAGCTACACAAGAGACAATTTCAAGATCAGTCATCATAAACAAACCTAACAGAATCAGTAGTGATGACTTTAATGTGAAGACTGACAATTTATTTTCTGTAAATAAGTAGACATAATGAATGTGGGGTGTTTACTTTTTGTTAAATTAATATTTGCATTAATTATTTAGTTAAAGATATTCACTGTTATGAGCATCCACTAATCTATCTATAAGCAGATCTACTTGCAGCAAGCTCTTACCCAATAATTCTTCAACTTTTTCTGTAATCTTTCCGTTTGGCATGATCAATCTCCTCATCCTTGTATAAGTATTGATTGAAAAATTATGAAGATTTTTTTTTTCCTGAACTTGCACTGCCTTATTACTTTGCTTGTGGAGTTCTGTTTTCTTCAGTTCAGTCTGCGCATAAATCAAATCCCCAGTACACACTGCAGCCTTGTAATGTTATTTTTTTTTTTTCAGGTGATTAGCAAAACTCAACACATTGAAAGAACAACATTTTATAGTCTGATACTCTACCTGTGTTGTTTATGTATATTACTTAAGAAGGTGTGTCAAAGACTCCATGATCAGCAGGTATGCAAGTAAGTAAGATATTATAATGTACATATATGCATGAAACAAGCCATGTGATATCTAATTTTTAGCAACAACTGGAAGACACAATGCTGGGAATGCTCTTGATGCATAAAGCCCTGACAAGCACCATCTCAGTCTTGAAAGCTAAAACTTTAGCCCCCACATTGGAACTTAACAGTGATTGCTTTACAAACTGACTCTAGGTTTAAATCATATATATTTTTATAATATAGTGGTTTACATGTTTAACTGTTGGTATGAATATTATCTATCAGCTTGCATACATACTTTATTGATTTGCGTATGTACAATATAAGTTTCATTCAAATGAACTGTATTGCCTCGTTTATGTGATATTTGTTTGCGTGTGATCTATATTGGTTTGTTTATTCATGAAGAAGAAGAAGGAGAAGAAGAGGGGGAGATGTGTCTGGAGGCAGGAGGAGAAAAGGAAGGTAAAGAGAGTGGAACTGAGGGTAGGAACTTTGAGTGTTAGCAGTATGACTGGTAAGGGGAGAGAGTTAGCAGATATGATGGAGAGAAGGAAGGTTGATATATTGTGGGTGCAAAAGACTAAATGGAAGTGGAGTAAGGCCAGGTGGATTGGAGGTGGATGTAAATTGTTCTATAATGCTGTGGATAGGAGGAACAATGGAGCAGGGGTTCTAAAGGAATGGAGGTGAAAAGAGTGTCAGACAGAGTAATGATTATGAAGCTGGAAATTGAAGGTGTGATGATGAATGTTGTTAGTGCATATGCCCCTTAATTTGGGTGTGCAATGAATGAGAAAGAAGATTTTTGGAGTGAGTTGGATGAAGTGATGAACAGTGTACCCAAGGGACAGAAAGTGGTGATTGTAGCGGATTTCAATGGACATGTTGGTGAAGGGAACAGAGGAGACAAGGAGGTGATGGCTTGGTATGGTGTCAAGGAGAGGAATGAAGAAGGTCAGAGGATAGTGGATTTTGCCAAAAGGATGGACATGGCTGTGGTGAATATGTATTTTAAGATGAGGGAGGAACATAGGGTGACGTACATGAGTGGAGGAAGATGCACACAGGTAGATTACCTATGCAGAGGAGTCAATCAGTAGGATATTGAAGACTGCAAAGTGGTGGCAGGGGAAAGTGTAGTTAAGCAGCATAGGATGGTGGTCTGTAGGATGACATTGGCGATCAAGAAGAGGATGAGAGTGAGGGCAGAGCCAAGGATCAAATGGTGGAAGTTGAAAAAGAAGACTGCAAGGTTGAGTTTAGGGAGACGGTGAGACAGGCACTGGGTAGTAGTGAAGAATTACCAGATAGTTGGGAAACTACAGCAGATGTAGTAAGGATGACATCAAGAAGGGTGCTTGGCGTGACATCTGGGCAGAGGAAGGAGGAAAAGGAAACCTGTTGGTGGAATAGGGTAGTACAGGAGAGTATACAGATGAAGAGGATGGCAAAGAAGAAGTGGGATAGTCAGAGAGATAGACAAGAGTACAAGGAGATAAGGCACAAGGTGAAGAGAGAGGTGGCAAAGGCTAAAGAAAAGGCGTACAATGAGTTGTATGAGAGGTTGGATGCTAAGAAGGGAGGAAAGGACCTGTACCGATTGGCTAGACAGAGGGACCGAGCTGGGAAAGATGTGCAGCAGGTTAGGGTAATAAAGGATAAAGATGGAAACATACTTACAAGCGAGGATAGTGACCAGATGGAAAGAGTACTTTGAGAGGCTGATGAATGAAGAGAACGAGAGAAAGAAGAGGTTAGATGATGTGAAGATAGTGGATCAGGAAGTGCAATGGATGAGCAAGGAAGAAATAAGGACAGCTATGAAGAATGGAAAAGCCGTTGGTCCAGATGACATACCTGTGGAAGCATGGAGGTGTTTAGGGGAGATGGCAGTGGAGGTTTTAACCAGATTGTTTAATGGAATCTTGGAAAGTGAGAGAATGCCTGAGGAGAGGAGAAGAAGTGTACTGGTGCGGATATTTAAGAATAAGAAGGATGTGTAGGACTGTAATAACTACAGGTGGGGTAAAATTGATGAGCCACAGCATGAAGTTATGGGAAAGAGTAGTGGCGGCTAGTTTAAGAAGTGAGGTGATGAGAGCAGCAGTATGGTTTCATGCCAAGAAAGAGCACCACAGATACAGTGATTGCTCTGAGGATGTTGATGGAGAAGTAGAGAGAAGGCCAGAAGGAGTTGTATTGTGTCTTTGTGGACCTGGAGAAAGCATATGACAGGATTCCTCGAGAGGAGTTGTGGTATTGTATGAGGAAGTCGGAAGTGGCAGAGAAGTATATAAGAGTTGTACAGGATATATACGAGGGAAGTGTGACTGTGGTGAGGTCTGCGATAGGAGTGACGGATGCGTTCAAGGTGGATGTGGGAATACATCAGGGATTGGCTCTGAGCCCTTTCCTATTTGCAATGGTGATGGACAGATTGACAGCCGAGGTTAGACAGGAGTCCCCGTGGACTATGATATTTGCTGATGACATTGTGATCTGTAGCGATAGTAGGGAGCAGGTTGAAAAGATCCTGGAGAACGGGAGATATGCTCTAGAGAGGAGAGGAATGAAAGTCAGTAGGAACAAGACAGAATACATGTGTGTAAATAAGAGGGAGGTCAGTGGAATGGTGAGGATGCAAGGAGTAGAGTTGACGAAGGTCAATACTTGGGATCAACAGTGCAGAGTAATGGGGATTGTGGAAGAGAGGTGAAAAAGAGAGAGCAGGCAGGGTGGAATGAGCGGAGAAGAGTGTCAGGAGTGATTTGTAACAGACAGATATCAGCAAGAGTGAAAGGGAAGGTCTACAGGATGGTAGTGAGACCAGCTACATTATATGGGTTGAGGACGGTGGCACTGACCAGAAAGCAGGAAACAGAGCTGGAGGTAGCAGAGTTAAAGATGCTAAGATTTACATTGGGTGTGACAAGGATGGATAGGATTAGAAATGAGTACATTAGAGGATCAACTCAAGTTGAACGGTTGGGAGACAAAGTCAGAGAGGTGAGATTGCGCTGGTTTGGACATGTGCAGAGGAGAGATGCTGGGTATATTGGGAGAAGGATGCTAAGGATAAAGCTACCAGGCAAGAGTAAAAGAAGAAGGCCTAAGAGAAGGTTTATGGATGTGGTGAGAGAGGACATGCAGGTGATGGGTGTAGCAGAACAAGATACAGAGGACGGAAAGATATGGAAGAAGATGCGGTGACCCCTAACAGAAGCAGATGAAAGAAGAAGAAGAAGAATGCATGCTGCTGGTTTGCAAATGAATTATACTGATTTGCGCTTTTATCTCTGGTTCACCTGCATTTGCTACTGGTTTATGAGTGAACTTCATTTTTACGTTCTCATATGTGCAATCGGTTTGCATATGAACTATGTTGGTTTTGTTCGCATACTGTTGATCTGCTTAAATATAATCCTTTCAGCCAGGTTTCCTACTCTGGCTGGGGTTCAGTTCTTTGTGTTGTGTCCTTTTTATTAAATTGTTATTTATTTATCTGTTTATTTATTTATATAAGTGTTACCATTATTGACTATTTGCATTATTCCTTGTTTTTGATTTCTTCTCTAAGCCTTTGTTCTGTGCCTTGTGGGTGGTTCCCCAAGAGGCGGGAACACCTGCTTTCAACCCTATAAAAGCCTTGATTTCCCATAGTTCCTGGTGGTTCAACTATATCCACTTGGGAGTTTTTATTTACTTATGTTTTTGCTGTGCTTGTTCTTTTGTGATTTCTGGAATTTTTGAAAATTTTGCTCTGTCTTTTGACAACTCTTTGGATTCTTGTATTGAGACTTTGTTTTGAATTGGATTGCCTTTTGGATTGTTTTAGGCAACTCCATTTTGCCTTTTGTGCTCTATGGAGCTTCATTCTTATTAAATAGCAGTTTTGTGACAATAAACCTTTTATTGGGTAAACATCCTGTGTTTACCTTTATATCTAGCTGAGTCTGACTGTATGTCTGATAATTTTTGGGAATCTTTAGTGTTTCAGAACACTCAAAACATAACAGGTTTTACATGCAAACTCTATCAGATGCTCACATGATCATGAGTGGTTAAAGAGAAGGGCAAGAAAAAGGCAACTCTAAGGCTAGTACATATATTTTTGAGCATCAAAATGAATGAGTAAGAGTAATATATTAAAAAGTTGAACAGTTTCTTTCTTGTTGCAATAAACATATAAAAGTCATTCATTCATTTTCTAACCCACTTAATCCTGAACAGGTTCGCAGGGGTCTACTGGAGCCTATCCCAGCAAGCATAAGGTGTAAGGCAGGAACAAACCCTTGACAGAGCACCAGTACATTGCAGACATTTAAAAGTAAATGTAAAAATGTTGCTTTACCACCAAAAACGTCTAAATAGCTGAAAATATTCCCAAGACACTTATTAAAGTTTTCACAATTTATTAATTACTGACAAAACACTTTTACATATTTACTGCAGCAAAAAGAACATGTTCATATTAAATCACTGCACAAACATAGTAATTAAACACTTGTCTGGTATAAAATCAGGCACTTTTTTAGGTAATGATGTTATTTCAAAAACACATTCTGATATATGCGGTCTTCCTGAAACCTGACTATCAGGCACTTTTCCTAGGTGGTTTACTTTATACTTTAAACTTGCTTTTAAGATGTACAAAAGTTGGTAGAGCATACAGCACTGCCACATATTATATATTGTCCATCTGTTTTGTGATTGTTAATCATTGCCTGGGCATCCACATATTTAATTACTGTGGGGGAGTTTTTCTCATAATAGGATTGCAAGCCACAAGGCAGTGATTGACGGCAAAGCCCTTCATGGCTGGGATTTTGAGTCCACAAGGAACCGTTCCAGTCAGGAACAAATGACAAGTTAGACTACAAAACTCTAAAGAGGAAGGAATCTAAGTGAAGAGAGCCGATTTACATCCAGAAATCATTTTCTGTTAAGGGAAGAATTAAAGAGATGGAGTGTTTCAGCACCGAACCAAAAAGGTATAAATGACTTGCCTGCTGTCGTTCTGTACAAGGTTGGTGAGGTGGTCACTTGGACGCCTTTTTAAGACAGTTCTTGCACCCTGGTTAGTTGATCATCAAAGAAGGGTAAGATTGAACCTTTTTTGTTTTCGGGAAGATGTTGCATTCCTATATTCCTTCTTTTGCAACATTCACCTTATTTTCTTCCTACGTCCTTCTTACCCCATTCAGACAATACACCATTTAATCTTGAACTATAGTGTCTGGAGTCTCATGTAGTCATAGTTTACATGAATTGTTTTTTGTGCATATATATATACACACACGGGGTTAACTGATCGGGTGCGTCTTTTGTGTATAAAATTTGTTTTCAGTGTTTTTTTTGTGTATATTTATGTATATATATTTGGGGGAACTGTATGGGTGCATCCTTTATAGTTAAAATTTGTATTGAGTGTTTTTATGTTTACTTTTGTATATATGGGTGGGGTAAACTGAATGGAATGGAGGCTAAATGTAATTTTTTACAGTCTGTGCTCTGTGTAATTTCTATTCAGTATTTAAAAGTATGTTAATGATTTTGTATTTACGTATGTTTCATACATGATCAGTTATATACAGTGTATATATATATATATATATATATACATGTATATATATATATATATATATGTGTGTGTGTGTGTGTGTGTGTGTGTATGTCCTTTGGATATTGTAATGCATTTTTTTTGTGTGACTGTTTACTTTGGAAGGAGAACATCAGAACAACCTATGTCCAATGTTACAAAAAGGATTTCAGTTAAAATTCAACTGACAAGGTAGCATATCTTGCCTTGAGTTTAGGGTGGTTGGTACAAGCATACTCCTTCATTCTGTTGGACACGGTGTGCCTCAGGATTGAGTAGAAAAAACAGCTTTTTCATGTTGTTATTGGAAAATTTATGTCAAGAACATCACATCAACTCTTATTCACATCTTGATGAAATTCAGCTACATTTATCATTTAAAATAAATGCCATTTATTCACTTATTAATTACTTCAGTGAGTTACATCAAATGATAAGTAAAATAATTCAAATTAAAGAAAAACATGACTTCTTGTAGATGCTGAATCCTACTAGAATTTATAGGTAGAAGTTTAACCTTCAGACACTATATTTCTATACCTTTTAAAGTCTGCTTTTATATCTTAATGGGGAAATAAGATGATTTCTTAATTTGAAGGATCTTAAAGGAAAAAATTATTTATTTTAAAAGAATTGACTAAAGTAATACTTTATTGTCAGGTTGTTCAAACTGTTCACTTACTACTACTACTAGTAAATTCAAAGGATGTGTGTAAGGATCATAACTACAACTGAAAAGAAAGAGAATATCATTAAATTTCAAGTTCCCAAACCAATACACTTGCTTTCTGTTAAGTTTAGTGCAAGTTTTAAATATCTTCTTTTGGCATATACAATAAAGCCAAAATCACTTAGCCCTATCACCTACTACCTTACCAAAGTGACTAATACCCATATAACACATTGTACACTGTGATCTCAAAATGCAGGGCTGCTCTAATTACAAGGATAAGGAAAACTACAGTTGTAAGCAGCCTTTACCCCTAGGGCAGTCAGACTGTGGAAATATCCACCTACTATTGTCAACATTAGTGAGGTGTCAGCAATTAAATCAGAACTATGGGCTAATTATCTTAGAATAGCATGTGCTTATTATGGCTGATTTATCAGCTTTGTCGTATGATTTTTGATAACTATACTTTTGTTTTGTTTGGAAATCAGCCCTTTCTCATTTTCTTTTCTCCCGACCCACAGCAGTGAAATCTAAAAATAATAAAAGGAAGGGAAATTAAAAACTAAACATTAGAATGTTTGTCAATATATATAAAAGAAAAATAAAAGACGTAAGCAGTACGTAGTACATGAACATACAGTGCGGTGTACTATTATTATTATTTCGATTATTATACGTATAGTACACTCAACATTTCATTAAAAGTGTGCAAATAAACTGAATTGAATTGACTTGAATTAGACATTTTTTATTGGTCACATAGTTAATGAATGTCTCATCTGTCATTATTAAACCAAATTTATATTGGTACTGGTTTAAATGTAGGCTGCAATGACATTTAATGTTCTATCTGTTTTCCCAATATCTGGATGAAATAAGTTTATAAGTCCATAAAAATGCATTTACATGGTTCCCTTTACTAAAACAGCAATGGGAATACAAACATTTTTATTCTTCTGTCTTTTTTTGTGATATACAGTCATTCAAGGGGTAATGAGCTTTGAAATGGGTCCATGGAGATTCCTGCACACAACAGTAATGAAAGGAACTTCTTAATTCACTTTTAAATGTCAGATACTGATGATTTTTTTTTTACATATTATTAAATTCGATATAAGAACTGCTAGTTCCTTTGCAGTAAGACTCATGATTTTGATGTATTTTTTGAACATAGATGTTCCCGAAAATACCAATAAAGAAACATTAATCCAACTACATTTTAAATGCCTATGAGATATATTTTAATATGAAATTACACAGAAAACTTACAATTGCTATTTCATATAAAGCTACTATTACTAGTTAATGGTGAAGGCAGTCACTTAAGATTGTATGCCTGTTGCAGCAGAAGATATTTAACATTAATAAAAAAGCTTGAGGAATTCTCAGACATCACCAAAAAGCCATCATTTTTCCATTCATCTATTTTCCAAACCCACTAATTCCGGGCAGAGCCCACCTCCTTACTGCAAAGCAGTACCACTGCACCTCCATACCAACCTACAGGCATTTTTTATTGATTAAATAATTGACATGTGTAGCTTACAGCTCTACATTTTTAATAGATTTAATTCACATTAGTCTGATTTTGTGAAAATTTGTAGTGTGTTAAACCCCATCTTATTAAATATATGAATATGAATTGAGAAAATCAATAGCCTAAATCTGTTTACCACATTACCATATTAGAGATCAATTATGGCCAAGATCATTTTTCAAATTTTTGGCTAAAACCAAAAATTATACAAGTAAACTTGTACATAACATGTTCCATGCAATCACAGACGTCATGAATGTGACACAGGTCCACCATGAGGCACTCCCAAACAAGTGCATCACACAGTCCACTTCCGCAGGAATTCAGTGTCGAAGCGAACATATACTAAACATACCCAAAATAAATTAATGAAAGTATTAATGCCACAAATCTGTATGACTCATACACAGTATATATTGTGTTATAATAAACAGCTAGACATTTTATACCATCAACAGCTCTCCTGTTGTATTTTATATTTTTAATTTTACAATGAAAGACTGAAAAGAAAAGTTCATCAGCCTCTGCGGAAATTTTTTGGCATGGTAAATCCATTTATCAGTCAATAATACAAGTAATATTTATCCAGAATTATTCTGCCCAGATAGACATTGATGGCAGCATTTTGTTTTACCAGTAAAGTCTATAAGTAGAATAATTATGGGCATTGATACAAATGTGCTGCAGTTCATTGTTCATCTCTTAGGAAAATATTGAGATGTTGAACTGAATATTTGTTTAGAGAACCATAATGGAAGCTGCTTGCTATGATCAGCTGGTTGTACTATATGAGATGCCATTTAAGACATAAGCTCTATATTTAAACACACAAACCATAAAATAAAACACTTACTGAAATGCATAGATTTATACATATAAGTACTTAACCTGGATACTGAAGAAAATACACAACAAGGAAACACACAAAGCCTAGTGAAAAGCAACCAGTGTGTAATGCAACATATTAATTACATGCTAAAATACATACACTGTATTAAAATGCAATGCAATGTTGAAATAGATTTGCTGCACATTTAAACACAGCCACTGAATGTTAAAACTTATACAAGTAAATTAAATAAACGCAATTAATAAGAATTTCTATGTTATTACTTTGCCCGGGGTTTGTTTCCTGCCTTGCGCCCTGTGTTGGCTGGGATTGGCTCCAGCAGACCCTCGTGACCCTGTAGTTAGGATATAGTGGGTTGGATAATGGATGGATGGATTTTATTACTTGCCTTATGCCAGGTGCTGCAAGGGGAAGTTTATTCACCTTGTAACCTGTAAATTGGATTAATTGAGTTTGGCAATGATATAGAAAAAATATTTAATAAATATGCTTATATTTAATAAATATACATTTATTACATTTAATAAATATGCTTATTCTGTGTATCCTGTAAAAACTGAAATTAAGCAATTTATATGTTTTTATTTCAGACCATTGATAGTAACATAAATGCTGTGATTTTGGGACATCTTAGTGACCTTAACGTTAATAGCTAGTAAAATAATAAAAGCTAATAGCATAGTACACATCTCTGGTTTTACGTCTTTGGCAATACCTGTCAAACTGTGTCATTTTTAGCAAAACACATTTCTATTACAGTCAATCTAATAGAAACTAACTACTTAAAGGGGTGGTTCATTTTAAATTTGAATGAAACATAATCTCAGTATATGGTGTATGCATTTATTTATACAGTGGAAAAATTTCAATATGCACTGCACACAATAGGCCTCCCTATTGTAAATTTTACTACTCTGTATTTTGCCACAAAGTGTATGTATTGTTAAGAATGATTTATGTCCTAAATAGTACCTCACATTAAGGATTACTGAAACAGAACAGAGAAAAATAAAGAATTTATTTCAGGACTGGGGGAGTACCTCACAAATAATCATGTACCGACTAAAAAAAGGGTTCCAGATCCACTTTTTGACTCACATAGATACAATTTGGGCTGCTGAGGAGCTTGCATTTTCCCCTGACATTAGGAAACAATGAGATTTACTGAACAGGAGAAACTGTAAAATGAATATCTGGGCAAAAGAGAGATGGGAATGGAAGTACAGGGGAAGAGAAAGTGAGGGAGGTGGATGGATAAAAGTAAAGTAAAAGAAGATTTAAAGGAAAAGGGCTTGACTGGCGAAGAGGTGCAGAAATGTGCTGTTTGGAGAAGGTGGATCAAGCACATTGACTCCATAAAGAAGTTGAAAAAGAACAGGAAGAGGATGTAGAAGAAGCTGTCAGCTTAAAGAGTAGCTGTTGACTTTTATAAAACAAACAAAAAATACCATAGCATAGTATTTGTAAACCTAGTTAATCTAATTCAGGTCATGGGTGGGACAGAGCCTATCCAAACTGCACTGGATGCCATTGTGCCACCAAGGAACAAAATACCAAAAAGTAAAAGGAAAAGTAAAAGACACTGAATTACACTGCAATGAGCTTCTTTCCAAAATAACTCAGTAAATTATAAAAAATACACTTGAAGCCAAGTGCACGCCTTTGTAAATGACTAGAGTTAAGAATCTCATTTTGTCAGAGTTAAATCTTATAAAATTTACTACTGCAACAGTAACTTGAATTAAAGTTGTGCAAGGTCCACAATAAATATTTCTCTGAAGGAGTAAAGCCCAGCTGTCTTCTGGCCTGATGCTTATGCAGGAATTAATCTTGCAACAATGTCTTTATTAAAATGAATGATGGCAGCATTTCAAGTGATTATAAGGTAATTAAAACTGAATTCTTTTCTTCTTATTCCAAATTGTTCTCATTTGATGGAGTTGCAACTCCTGATGACACAAATTAATTTCTACCCAAATTAAATTTTCTTCAGCTGGTGAAGCGGGTTGCATTTCTCTGAAATACTCCTCCAAACGTTTCAAGCATCCACTTTCAGCATGCACTTGTGTCCAAGTGTCAACGCGGCCATGATCACTGTGTTAACACATGATGAATATACTGTACGACATTCGACCATTGAATAAACCTATTTACATTAAAAACAAGTGAAGTTAAATTAGTAATTTAATTTAATACACTGACTGGAAACTGTAAAATATGAATTAATACATTCTGACCAGATGTGTTTCATACATGTCTGTTTCTGTTCCTTGTTATTCATGCAGCATCAGATTTCAAAACTCATCTGTTTCTGTTTTCTCTTTATGCAGAGGTTTTCAACCTTATTAGTTGATCCTGTTTTTTGAAGCTTATCCAACCTATTGGCTTTAGTGGTATTTTTGTAAAAATAGTCAAATCATCATATTCTACACACTCTACTGTGATCTTAACAAAATTAAATGCTCAGTCACTTTCTTCGTCAAAGATACTCATTTCTTAAGGTCAAGCCTACAAGACCCAAGGGTCTACACTTCCAATGTGACATCATCATAATTTATTGTAGCCATCTTGAAGCCCAGGAATAATGACAAACTAATCACATTAAAAACAAGCAAATATATGTAAAAATACCCAGACAGCATACTTTATTTTTAAAAAGATTACATTAGTTTTCCTTTCCTAATTGATTTGCTTTTATAATATTTTTTGTGTTCTGCTTGAATCTTTGCCCTGTGGTGTGCTGGCGCCCTGCCCGGGGTTTGTTTCCTGCCTTGTGCCCTGTGTTGGCTGGGATTGGCTCCAGCAGACCCCCGTGACCCTGTAGTTAGGAAATAGCGGGTTGGATAATGGATGGATGGATGGGTGCTTAAATCTTAACACAATCCTTTAGCCCTTTTGGACACAGCTTTTCATTGTGAACACTAAAAACATGGCCTCTACATTTTATTAATGGCAATAAGCCTTAATTACATTTCATACGTTTTTACATAAAGGCATTAATGTTACCTCATTACAGCAAATACCACTAAGCAAAAAAATCTCTTCACTTTTTTAAGACATACTTACTGCGCTGCATGAACCAAGTTTGTGCACTGCCATAGTAATTAGCATACATTCAAAGCAATTTCTATGTTTCATTTTTCTACCAGAATGTAAATATATTATGGTTATCAAATTTTACTAATATGAATAGACCCTTATTTATGAAATGAAAGGTGGGTTCTTAGGAACTGACTTATTATATTACCCTTTTAACTGGAATTTTCAGATGAGGTTAGTTTCCAGCTTTATGGCAACAGCAATCATCTGATATTTCCCTTTGGGATAATAAAGCCTGCCTCACCTAACATACCCTGAAGCTATTCTACCTATAGGGTAGAATATTATTAGGGTCATTATCTGATGGTGCATGTAAACAGCTTTTTGAAATTTACTCTTTGCTATGCCTACAAAGTCCTTAAATTCAAGTCAGTTGCTACATACAGTACTTCAGCTAACAAGTTGCTTATGTTTGTTTCATTTGGATTTATACTCTAATGCCTTGGGTGGCACTGTGGCCTAGTGGGTAATGCTGATGCCTTGCAGTTTGGAGACCCGGGTTCGCTTCCCGGGTCCTCCCCATGTGGAGTTTGCCTGTTCTCCCTGTGTTTACGTGGGTTTCCTCCCACAGTCCAAAGACATGCAGATTAGGTGCATTGGCAATTCTAAATTGTCCCTTGTGTGTGTCCTACAGTGGGCTGGTGCCCTGCCTGGGGTTTGTTTCCTGTGTTGGCTGGGATTGGCTCCAGCAGACCCCTGTGACCCTGTAGTTAGGATATAGCTGTTTGGATAATGGATGGATGGACTGTAATGCCTATATTTGCTTATCTCCTCATCCTTTGCTTCTCCTTGTGTTTTTTTACTTTTACAGATCAAGCACTGACATTTTTCTATTTTGGCTATGTACCCTCATTCTCAAGCTGCCAGCTTTTTTATAACATCCCCAGCTACTCTCGACATCTGAAGCACATTCAAAGCCTTCACGCTCACAAATAATCTTAATTTCAAAAGGGAATTAACACTGAGTACTGAAGAATAACCAGTTTTGTCAGAGCTGAATGCTTAGAAATGTAGCACTGCCTGTCAAACAGTTAAAATGCAATTAAAACAAGCATGCTTCTTTGTTTTAATTTGGTTAATTTCATAATCCACCTTAGCTCTCAATCACTATACTGATATAATATACCAGAGTTTCTATGTCTAAGTCAGTGTTGAAGACCCCATGTGGCTGCAGGTTTTTCTTTCAACCAGTTTCAGAATCAGTGAGCCATTATACCTCAAGCTAAGCATAATCGAGCCCAGCCAGTACTTGGGTGGGAGACCATCTTGGAAAAGCTTGCATTGCTGCTGGAAAAGGTGTTGATGAGTCCAGAAAGTGGCACTTACTCTGTGGTTTGAATGTGGATCCCAATGCCCCAGTGTAGGGACACTGTACTGTAAAAATTGTGCCGTCCTTCAGATAAGGCGTAAAACCAGAGTCCTGACTCTCTGCGGTCATGAAATATCCCTGGCCATCCATCATAAAGAGCAGGGTGTATTCTGGTTGCCCTTCATGGCCTAGTCATTCTGGCCCCCTAGTCATCATCTGTCTCTAATTGGCTATCTCTCTCACCGTTTCACTACCTAATAGCTAATGTGTGGTAAAGTGTACTGATGGATGCTACACATTAGTGGTGGTTGAAGTGGCTCCACATTCACTAAAAGTACTCTGAGTGGTAAGAAAAGCACTACATAAATGTAAAGAATTATTATTATTACCGGTAACGGTTATCGTGCAGTGAATACACTTGACTTGAGCATTCATAGTTTTCATACTCTTTCTCTGTATGTTTAGCATTCATTTGCTCAGAGGTTGATTTTCTTTCTGCTTCATGAGCAGCTCTTCTTTTCTCCACCCTGGCAGCCCACTTCTTCTCTTCTTTCGTCTGCATCTTTTAGCGTTAAAACTGATTAAGTCAGTGTTTGTGTTGCAATTACTTAGTACGTTTTCCATAATTTTTAACTTAAGCTGGCACTTAAGTCTTCAATCTGCCTCAAGAACGATTAAAGATATGAAGAGTTAGGGGAAGTGACGGTGAAGGTGGTAGGGATGAGAACGGCGCCCGTATGCATGCGCCACACAGCCGCCCTGCTGGCCGGTGCTTAGAGTTAACTCTACAATAAAATAAAATAAAAATAAAAAGAGGAGTAACCTTGGAGGTCAATCATCACCCCGAAAGTGTATAGTAGACATCACGTGTACCAAATTTCAGGTCAATATTTCAAACGGTTTGCGAGCTACATGTGATTTAAAATCCTGGACAGACAAACGAACAGCCATGGTAGCATATGATATAAGAAAATTATTATTAGATTTATCTCATTTTAAATAACTGTTTTTTTCTTTTCTCTTATTCTACACTCAGAAAAGGAAACTATGTGTTAGATGTTTAGAAATACATGAGATGCTTAACTCTCTATTGTTGTTATTCTAATTAGCTTTTTTCTGTGTAGTTTACTCCCATTATAGTATTCTAAGAATGATTAACAATGAGCAGAGCAGGGAAGATACCCAGGCAAATGACACTGAATGTTGAAAAGCTGCATCTACTTCAGCGTCAGACCCACTAAATTGCTCATTAGAATATAATGGATTGAATAAACGGGACACCTTTCAAAGCAGAATGAAACTCGTGATGATGAATAACATCTTAAAAACCAAGTTAAAACAAAAAACACACTAAATTATCCTCATGCCACATACATACATGCTTGCTATGTTCTAATTAAATTTTAACAAACTTAGTTTTGCAATTTCTACATTGACTCCCAAACACAGTAACTATGCAATAACAGCTTTCTTAATTATGTTACGATTTCTAACTAAAAACAGAAGTTGAATAAAACCTGCAGCCGCATGAACTCTGCTGCTTTATGTTTATTTTTAATGCAAGTACACTTTAGATCCCGTTTTCCATCCATCATCCAACCCACTGTATCCTAACTACAGGGTTACGGGGGTCTGCTGGAGCCAATCCCAAGCAACACAGGGCGCAAGGCAGGAAACAAACCCCAGGCAGGGTGCCAGCACACCCACACACCAAGCACAATTTAGAATAGCCAGTGCACCTAACCTGCATGTCTTTGGACTGTGAGAGGAAACCGGAGCACCCGGAGGAAACCCACGCAGACACAGGAAGAACATGCAAACTCCACGCAGGGAGGACCTGGGAAGTGAACCCGGGTCTCCTAACTGCGAGGCAACAGTGCTACCCACTGTGCCGCCCTAGATCCCATTTTTCCCTTTAGAAATATAAACTGTCATTTTCTTCCAGATAATATTGTGTCTCTCACTATTATGTTCTCTTTTACAAGCCACTCATTTTTTTCTGTTTGTGATGCTAATAAAACCAGGCTGACTGCAAACTGTGTACCCTGTGGAAATACAACTTAGCTGAAATGTAAAATGACATAATAGACCAACAGTTTTTATTATGTCTCTCTTTCACTTGGTCACATCTATAATGCTTATTTTTTCATTTCCCACTTAGGTATTCATAAAATAAGTGACACCCTTTTTAATTTGTGCAAATTCCATGATTTATAGTATGTTCTTGCTAAAATCCTCCTTCTTTTTCCTTTTTATTGATGGCTAATGGCTATGCAACAGTTCCTGACGGCACCACAGGATGGGCTTTATTCCTTATCCTTATGTTATCTTCACTCTCTATGTGTTCTCTGAACCTTCATGCACATGTTTATGACTGTTTCAATGTTTCCATTTTCTGGTTTGCAGCCTGTCATTTCCTGTCCTGCTCGTTTCACCGTCATATGGTTTTCCTATCTGCTTTTTCTGCTATGCTCCACTACTGCCAAAATCCTACTAGTCTCCAGATGGAAGCTGGCTGAAATTGTCTGCACAACTCGTCTTTATCTTTTTAAAATTTTATACACCTGGAGCACTCTATGGCAAGAATTAATAATGGTTTCATAAAGGGCTCTCAATCTAAGGCTGAAAGCAGCAGCTCCACTTAAACCTGTTGTTAACTGGATTTTTATTTATTTATGCATTTAGGAGGAGGTAATTGCTATTGAATTTTCCATCCTTTTTACCCTCTTTCTTTGCCCTCTTCTAAAGCTTTTGATGTTCTTTCTTATCACGAACATTTTTATCATACAGTATTATTTGAGAGTGTGTGTGGCCACATGAATAGGGTTGGGGCAGGTGTTGAATTTTTCTCTCATTTAATATTTTCTCATTGAATATAATATATACAAATGCAATAAATACTAGACAGATACAAATGATATGGTCACTTTGTACTGTGTGAATTGATAATATATTGCAAGTTACTCTAAAATGTTATAATTATATTCAGTGTTCATTACCATCATAGATTTTATACATAATATAAAAAGAAATACCCCAGCGATAAAGTGATTATTACTTATTTATTCTTTTCTTTAAAGGATGCATTTTTTCCTATTTCCTTTTTTATACCTTAGTAAATAACAAGTTAAATAAAAACATAAATTAAACAATACTTTTAAGATTTTTCAATAGAAGGACAATATCTAGAATAACAGATTCTTAAAACATACAGTAGCTACTTTTAACTATGTTCTTCAAAATATATGAGCAAAATTGTTTTATTTAGCATGCTTGCCAGAAACATCAACCTGTTTCTTACTATCACATGCAAAGCCGGCAGAGTGGCAGTAATCTCCAGCACTGTGAGCCTGGGGTCAGACTACTCTGGAGCTCCCTCTTTACTACCAGACTGTTACACTCACTCACTCACTCACTCATGGTATTGCTTAAAAGGGCCAAACATTTTTCAACCAAAGAGGCAGTCTCATCTAGCGCTGCCATTGTTCTCACAATGACACTTTAAAAATATGATGCACAAAATCGTCTTCTGGCTGCCAATGCAGATGTAATTTATTCTTACGAAGCTTTTGTAATTTACCTCATAATACCCCTAACTACTTATTGGTAATTTTGCTGAGTTAAACCAATTTTTTTAAAATGATTTTTGTTCAGTTTTGACTGTTATTACAACTGTGACCAAGTTATGTGATTTGGTGCTTATTTCTCATCACTCCATGTTGTGTCTGATATGGGAAGTACATAAAGTATTTGATTCAGTTCAGTTCTTTTTATTTTTCTACTGCGCTCTTCACTGAGTGCAGGCATAGAGCACCGTGACAGGTTTTCAGGTAAAATGCCAGTATAAATAAAGTATGAAGTCCAGATTACTGTATATTGTTGTAAGAGACAGACAGACGTGAGTTCCTAACAGATTTACTTTAATGAGACGGATCTTCGGATCTTAAGTCCTTCCGACAGTAGGAGATGGGTCCGGAAGGACGGACACCGGAAGTAACAGCAGTGGTGCTACAGTTGTCAATCTTCAGAAGCGAGCGCTTAAGCAATCCACTAGGGCATGTGTAAAACTTATTTTAAGTGCAGCTCAGCTGGTTACAAGATATAATTATTATTAATAGAGCCTGTAACTAAAAAAAAAAAACAAAAAACAGAAAACAACTCTGTATGACGTTTTGAAATGTGAATGCCAAACTAAATTGTGAAGGCTGATACCCTTCCCATTTTCTTTTTATGTTGTTCAGCACGAGCAGCAGGAGTGGAGAGATGAGAGACTGGCATAATGTTTAGATTGCTTTTGTTGTTTGATTCATATAAAAATGATATACTGTTAACATAATATTGTCATAATTTTGTATTACTGTAAATGTTTTTGCTGGTTAATTTTGTATGTATTGTATGTTTTACAATAATTACAAAAATATACCATTCCACATACACACACACACACACACACATATATATATATATATATATATTTATGTATGTGTGTGTATGTGGAATGGTATATTTTTATATATATTTATATACAGTCAGCTAGTATGAATGCTTTTTATTTACAGAACAATAATGTGTTAGTACTTGCACTGAAAGAGATAATATTTTTCTCTTAACTTTGTGTTAATATTATGCATTGCCTATTTTATATGACCTATTCTTAATATGTACTGCATGTATATATTATTTTAATATATATATTGTGGTAGATAGGGGGCACTCTCGCTCCCTTGAACCCCTGTCCACGACTCCAGACACCAGGTAAAACTCCTCAGATTGACTTTATTAAATTGTCACAGTGCAGAAAACACCCTCTCCTCCACTATTCTCATAAATCACAATCACAATACTACAATAAACAATCCTCCAGCTCCCAGACGCGTTGCCACCCTTCCACCCAGCTCAGCTCGCCGTCTGGGAGCTCGCACAGTCCTTTTATAAGTCCTGACCTGGAAGTGTTCCCAATCCCCAGTCCATGTGATTCTCAATCACTTCCGGGTCAGGTAAAAGTTCTTTTCTTCAACCCGGAAGCCTGTCGCTCTTCCTATGACGAACTTCCGGGTCATAGGGCACAAAGAAATCTTCGGTCCTCCCTGCAGCTCCCTCTTGTGGCCCCCATGGCATCCAGCAGGGCGATGCATAAAAACTCCATTGTCCATGATGCCCTGCTGGTCTTCTGGGGACCTCCACGCTGCAAGGACGGCTCCACCTGGCAGCTTGGGGGTATTGGCCGGGATAAACGGCCGGCCATCCTCCACAATATATTGTGGACACTAGGGGTTGCTGCTGCCCCCTTTGAACCCACCAGACAGACATCCAAGACACACGTTTAAAACACCAAGAATAATTTCTTTAATATTCTTTTGCAATAATGTGCACAAAGGACCGCACACTCCACAATTCTTCAGTCACTAATTAATAAACAATAACCAATCTTCCACTCCCAGCAGCTCCGTCACACTCCCTCCCAACTCTGGCTCAGTCTGCTGGGTTTCCCACAGTCCTTTTTATAGTCCTTGACCCGGAAGTGCTTCTGTCCTTCAGTCCATGTGCTTCCATAGCACAGATGAAAAGCTTCCATAGGTCAGATGAAAACTCTTCTTTTTCTTCAGCCTGGAAGTACTTCAGTTCTTCCGTCCCCGTGTCTTGGAAGTACCTCCGGGCTATAATAGAAACAGAAGTCTCCGTGTCTCCCTGCAGCGTCCCCTTGCGGCACCCACATTACCCAGCAGGGCTGTGAAGCCAAACTCCATTTTCCATGATGCCCTGCGGGAATCCAGGGCACCACTAGGCTGCAGGGAGGACGCCATCTAGCATCCTGGATGTGTCGACTGGGATGAACTGCCGGCCGTCCATCACAACATTTTTTAGCCCGTGAGGCCCCCCTTAGTAAGTGGAGGAAGGATGGATTAAAACATTTTTGAGAGCTGACACCATGTATTATGCTTATTTTGCTTGCAATGTTAATGCACACTGGACTAACTTTATTGTATTTTAACAATATAATTTGATGAAGTCATATACTGTATAATAGTCATTCCACATTATGTCTGATTGAAGAGAGCGGGTATGAATAAATGAGAGGCTGACTTTCTGTTTTAATTACTTTTGTGGTTTTATTCAACATCCATGTTGGCTACCTCATTCATCTAATTAATGTCGCTGAACCAGCTCTAATTCATATGCAAAATCATGTATAGACTGTGCTGATCCTTGTTAATCTTTCTCCAATTTCTTTCTGGTAATGCATAGAGAGAAAATATTCAGTTATACATCTTTTAAATGATAGACAGTCACTAATGTTGTTCCAATGAGCCATCAAAAGACTCCAAACCAGACACTGACTTGCTGCATGTACCAATGAATTTCTCATTTCCCATTGTTGTAACTGACAAAAGTGTTTTACTTTGTTCAGTGAAATAGGGAATATTATCCACAGTTTGTGAAGGCCACTAATCTGTATGGCAGGCTGGAGTAAATACAATATGTGCTGTATAAGAGCAACAGCTGTGTATGTTAAGAATACTTCTTCATGGTCTTCTTAAACTCTTCCAAACAGCATTCACAGGGCCATCGATTACTGACCGTTCTAATCGAGCAAATTTTTCATCCACATAAGATTGTACTTTAGTCTTAGATTTTAACAAAAATACATAGACTATTATCCCAAGTCACCACGCTGTCTATTTTAGCATTCTGTTTTTCCTTAAATTTATTGATGCATGCTAAAATATCAATCATACAATACTGGTGTACCACATGGAACTGTCCTGTCACCTTTTTTCCTCACCCTATACAACTTGAAGTGTAAATTTAATACCAGGTCATGTCAAATGTAGACATTCTCAGATGATTCTGCACTACTGGAATGTACTGAGTACAGAAGTCATGGAGAAAGTTTCGTTTCTCGGTGCAAATAGAACTGTCTGCAGCTTAACATAAGAAAAACCAGGGAACTGGTTATTGACGTTAACTACAACAAATAGCCTCTACACCCAATCATTGTTTAGGGAGTGGATACAGAAGACACTGACAGGCAGGATTAGTCATGTAAAATAGAGGAACTATATAAGAAAGAGCAGAACAGATTTGTAGATGGCATCCCTTCAATGTCGGTAGTGAAATCCTTTACATTCTCTACAACTCTGTGATGGCCAGCACGATTTTCTACACTGTGGTTACGCTGTTAATGTCACTTCAAGACAGGCCCTTTTTAATCAATAATCTAAGTATGAAGGCAGGCTCTGTTACGGAATGCACTCTTGACATGCTGGAGGTAGTAGTAGTGCAGGAGAGAATTTTGACAAAACTGATGACCACTATGAGCAATTCTGCACATCTTCTCTCTGATGCACTTTCAGCCAACAAATTATTCAGCAGAAATCTGTCAAGAAATGCTACTGGGGCTCTGTTCATACCTACAGCAGGAAGTATTTGTAATGGCTCACAGTGGCTGTCCAACTATCATTAGCCAAGTCAAATGATTTTCTTCTTTTTTATAATTCTTTAGTGTTTGGGAGCAGTGATTGTTGTTGTTCTTCTTATAATATTTTTATATTTCTTGAGCATCTGTAAAAGCTAAATTTCCCCATACATAAAGTGGTATATATTTATCTAACACACAGGGTTTTTTTTCCTTATAGTAACGATAGAGCTGCCAGGCAAGAGGAAAATAGGAAGGCCTAAAATGACATGGAAGAAGATGATCCGCTCTGGCAACCCCTAACAGAAGCAGCCAAAAGAAGAAGAAGATTGCCTCCTCCAATCTCGCATCAATTTTTTGTTGCAGCAGCGCAGTTACCAATTTCTTTCGCTACTTCAGTGGCTTTTAATTTAAAACCAGCTTCATATTTTCTTCTGATCGAACGCTCCATCATAGATAAGGGATGCTCTAACGATAAAAGTGTATGAGGGTGTGAGATACAAAAAATACAAATCAGTGCAAACGTTGCTTCCGAATAATTTGGGTATTGCCCTGTGGTCACATAGGCCAACAGAGAGAGAGAGAGAGAGAGAGGGGTTAGGAGCACGCACTGATAGAGCGCATTGCCGCACCATGTAGAAAAAAAAGGCAGTGTGCTCCATGGTTACTCTCTCAGGTGAACATTTGCATATCATAATCTCCTGGGCCAATAGCGTGAGTTTTCCACATTCTACTATATGACCAACATTATAAAATATCAGAAATTATGCTGTAAAATGAAGTCCCAACTTATCCATGAGTATATATGGTATTTAATATCAGCAGACTATACAAAGTAGAACCCAAAAATTCCAGGAATCTGTCAATTGCACTGGAGTAGGGTGTAGCTATCAAATATTCTGTATCACTTGCCTACAGTCTGCCAAGAGCCACTGTGCTGAGATTCATATTTCTGTTATTTATTCCACAGTTAAGCAGGTGACTTTGGCAATTCTTTTTTATACAAGCCAAAAAAAGCTCATTAGACAATTGAACATCAAAACAATAATGATTGTGTTTTTCAGCATTAATGGACTTGTTAATAAAGGTTTCCCCAGAAGCAGAGTGTTAACCAGCAACATTACACTAAACTACTGAGGCAACTGAAAGTAAGCATCAGGAAAAAAGCATAACTGCATTTTGTGCCATGACAGCAATATCAGTGAAAGAGTTTTTGACCAAAAACAATATGGTTGTTGCTTTACATCTTCCATTTTCACTAGATTATATGCCCTTGTTCCCAGAATTGAAATTGTGACTAAAAAGAAGATGATTCACTACCATATTAAAAATCCAGGAAAAAAACACTGGATGCTCTAGTCATGGTAACAAATAATGAGTACAAGAAATGTGTCTATGAATGGAAGAACTGCTGGGACAAGTCTATTGCATCTCAAGGGATGTATTTTGACGGTGACTAAAAGGGAATTGATGTAAGTTCTATAATAAAGCTTTTACCATCCTAATTATTTACAATGCCCAAAATTCCCCACAAACAATACTTCAAACAAAGAGGATATAACATTTTATATAGAAATATATGGAAAAACATGATAAATAAACTTAAAGTAATACATTTCTACAAATATTTACAACTACAAAAACAAACAAAACACACAGTTCCAATAAATGTCTTATCAGCCTTTCAAATATTATGCAAATGATTACTCAGACCTAAGATGACAGTAAAAAAAAATGCTGAGAAAGGTAAATAATGGGGTCCCAAATAATAGAAACAATACCGCTTTCTCACGACTACGCCAATTGTTTTGTTATGGCATTAAATCTTGTTCCATCTCATGTTGGACATTTTGAACAGTGGAAAGCTGTGAACCTGCAATGTTTGGATTACAAAGGCTCTCTGAAGCAGCTCTATGTTCTAAGCCATTAAAAAACTGAACAAATCCCGTGCCTATGACAGCACAGGGACTGTGCCAGTCTCCTTCTTATTGACATCAGCTTTGCTATCTTTCTTACTTATCCCCACCATGTTTCTGCTCAGCACTGCCACTACACTCCAGCCACATACAGTGCAAATCCTGCCGACTGTGCCAAGTTTTTTATGCTGGAATAATACGACCATCCATCCCAGTTTCCACATTTTGCACTGTGGCAGCTGCTGGTGGCCAGATGTGAAACTGTGATGTCCAGAATACAAAGGCCCTCAGAAGCAGTTTTTTTTACTGCAACAGAAACAGAAGAGTTTTTTTGATCGTATATGCAGTGACTGCCTGTAAGCACTACAAGTGGACCACTTCTTGGTGAAGACAGCTAAGCTCTTTCAGTCACTTAGCCCCCAACATCAGCACTACCAATATACTCCACCTGTTTACAGTGTAAACCCTTCCGACTATGCCAAGTGTTTTGTCATGGAATCACACCATCCATCTCAAGTTGTACATTTTACACTTTGGTAACTGATAGTGGTTAGCCATGAATCTGTGATGTCTAGATTACAGACAACAGGAGAAAAAATTTTAGGTCAAAAAAATGCATGCAACCATTTTGTTGAACTGCTGTGTACAACAACACACCAGCTCCAATGTGAAAGCAAGCTGGGCACTTTTGGTAGAGATATTCGGCTGAGAAAAGGATCATTGATATTTGTAAAATATTATTGACAAATACCATCCTAATTGCCCACATTGACACACATTTCAATTTTTAACACAAAATCTGGCAGGTGATAGAACAGTAGAATCAGTAGAAGAGTTCTTTTTATCTCTGTGTTAACATGCAGTAATACTAAAGTGTACTTCAAGGAGAATAACATACTGACCAGGAAACTACAGTTAGAAAGTACAACAGTAATATTATTTTATGAAAATGAAAATAATGAAAAGGCTTCCTATGAGTATTAGATCTTATTCATTTTGCTTAATATTTCAAAATAGGCTTGTCAGTACTGATACGGAACATAAAATGAAATTCAACTGAGTTTTCCTCTTCTAGTCTAGATCTATAATATACCATCACATTATCTATGATTTATGCATCTTTAAATAAATTCAAATATATGTTTATATGCTACTAATAAATTTCAAATGTTAGGTCACTATCACGCACGCTCGCATAGAGATACTGGCAAATTCCCTTAACGGCATCCGCTAAAGAGAAAACAGCCTTCAGTACCCCTAGTGGACATTGGCAATATAAGGTTCTCCCATTTGGGCTGCACGGGGTGCCAGCGACCTTCCAGCATCTGGTAGACAGAGTGCTAAAGCCCCACCAGTCCTACTGTGCCACCTACCTTGATGACATGGTCATCTATTCCGGCACATGGGAGAAGCATATCTTGCAGGTTTACGCCATCCTCTTAATACTAGCGAAAGCAAGCCTCCGCATTAATCCGTGAAAGTGTTTCTTTGGATTTAACGAGGTCAAATATTTAGGCTACCTGGTGGGGGGAGGACTAGAGAAACCACAATGTTCAAAAGTTAAAGATATCCTCGAATGGCCCCATCCGATAACCACGAGACAGGTGCAAGCTTTCCTAGGATTAGCGAGTTACTAACACCGGTTTGTACTTTGTTTTTCTGAGAAAGCCGCACCCTTGACAAATTTAACAAAGAAAAGGGCCCGTTTCCATGTGGTATGGGATGACTTAAAGACGGCCCTGACAACGGCACTGGTATTGAGAACTCCTGATTTTTCTCTTCCTTTTCTCCTGCAGACCAACGCTTCGGACACAGATCCAGGTGCTGTGCTGAGCCAAAGCATTGACGGTGTCAAACACCCCATGATTTATCTGAGCCAGAAGCTGCTCTGATCGGGAAACAAGGTATGCAGCGGTGGAGCGGGAAGCTTTGGCTATCAAGTGGGCGGTAACTCACCTGATGTACTACCTGTTAGGTTGAGAGTTTACCCTGGTGACGGACCATGCCGCCCTCTAGTGGATGGCTGTTCACAAGGAATCAAACCCCCGAGTCACCGGGTGTTTTTTGGACCTGCAGCCAAGGTAACCTACAAGCCAACGCTGATGCTCTCTCCCGGGTTCACAACCTCTTGGTTCGGTCTGCCCAACTCGATGGGTCTGGGCTAAGGGGGGGGGCCGGGGGGGCATGTCATGCACGCACGCATAGGGAGCTGCATAAAGACCTGACGAGCAACGTAGTATATCGTGCCAGGGACAAAGGCGGTGTACTAACCTCTCTTTTTTTATCTCCACAGAAAGATCAAAGCAACGCCGCCTTGAATTCACTCGGACTCCCACCCCATAAATTGTTCCCTTTCGCCATTTTCATGCTGTCTGTTGTAACGCTGGAAAAGCAATAACTGACCTTTGCTGAATTTTACAGTATACGGGGCCGGGAACCCCAAAACTTTATGATTTTGTTGTCTCTCTTTTACAGTCACATTATATATAATTTATACATTTTTAAACATAGGGCATAATTTTGATGAGAACAAGGTGAACTCTTCTAATTTCAGACTTAAAGTCATTCTCTTCTCTTTACCCCCAACAGCTGTTTCATCTTTTGTATTTTCAACATTTTTAATCTATTGGTCAGCCCTGTCATCTATCAAGTAAATAGACCACCAAGTATTTTTTCATAAATGTCTTTTCAGCTTAATTTGCTGTGGGAAAAGAATGCAAGTGAATGTCAGTCAATCTTATCTGATTTACTTTAAAAATAAATCAGACTCAAGTCCAGAATAAACGGATCTGCTAACAATTATAATAAACCAAAGAATATTTTACTCTAACGCTTTAATCTACATTTTGAAAAGTGGTGGCTATTGAGTAAATACAAAGGGTGTAAGAAAATGCAAAAGAGTTTATTTAGTAAACCAGACAAGTTTATACATCATGAAAGGATGAAAGAAAATGTATATACAGTGTTTAAAGTACATATGTTGAAAAAAAACAAACAAATATAGTCTAATACAAATTCTGTGTGGCTGTGCTGTTTTTAATGATTTTATAAAACTGATAGTAAACCTCATACTGTTTTAAATGTATCACAGGCAAGAATGAATAGCTAGCTTTTGATTAAATAATACATTTACTGCAGCAGTGCCTTAGAATCACAAAGGGAGGCTAAAAGTACTACCAGTTTAAACCAAAATCACTTATGTTTTCTTTAATAAATTTCCACTGCACAAGACAGAGCAGGTCATAGTGATAAGTAGTAAACAGAAGCCATCAATATGCTGTGGTGGCATATATTTTGGTCAAGTAAACATATTACAGCTTCACACTTTTAAACTAATATTTGTCTTTTAAGTGTAAGTCCAGATTATCATTATCCTGTTAGTTTGCTAGATTTCTAATCACTAAGCAGAAAAGTAGAAAATTGGACGGATAAAATGTTGCTTGTATTATCTGGGATTTTTATTACCTGCAAGCATGATAAATTATGTCAATGCAGCAAGAGAACAGAAAATTAAAATCATTGAATTTATAAAAGAAAAAACACATTGAGCATGGAAGACTCTTCTTTGTGGGTGAGCTACTCAATTAGATTGTTAGGTCTATCTGTTAATGATTTTCTAAAGGACAAAAAAATACTGGTTTGCTTAAAAATCATATGAATTTGCTAATTCACAAAGAATTAAATGTGAGGGACGTTCAAATATAAACAGGAATTTATGAGCTGCACTTGATTTATTGAATATAATGAAGTGAATTACCAACTATTTTTCAATGTAGTCTCCTGCCTCTGCAATCCACTTGTTCCAACGCTCAAGAAGCTTCTTAATCCAAGAAAAGTAGAAGTCTTTTGACTACATGTTGACCCATTCTTGCACAGCATCAATAACGTCCTCATTCGACTTGATTCCTTCCCTCCTAAAAATTCCTTAAGTGGACCGAAGACAGACAGGATAGTCCCTCTCTGAATGACTTGTACCAATCATAGACTCTAGACTGATAGAGACACTCATCCCCAAACTGATTTTTTAGTCTGGAATAAATCTGAGATGGAATGACTCCTTCATTTGTCAAATGTTTAATAATAATCCACTGTGCAACACTATTTTGTACCTCCTGCTCCGACTTGTTGATTACAATAGACAGGAAGGGGGAAAGAGCAGCTAGTACTACTAACGACAACTTCAAAAGTGTTTGTTCATTGAGTCATGTCTACCTTGCACTCTTTATAAGAACAGAGCATGAAAATTCCTGTTTTTAATTGAACAACCCTTGAAGATTTTGATTGAAAAGTAACCTTCTACCAACGATGAACATGTTTCATACGCAGGTTAGTCCGTGCTAATAGTAACTCAAAAATAGCAATGCAATAACATTTTCATACCTTAAAGTTGTTGAAGGATAAGAACGCTAAAACATTAGAATGATAGAATGATCTAGACAAGAACAGGCCATTCAGCCCAACAAAGTTCACCAGTCCTACACTTAATTCTTCCAAAATCTCATTAAGCATAGTTCTGAAAGTCTTGTGGCAGGCGGCTGGCATCCACGCCCAGCCGGGATGCCCCTGCACACTGTATTCAGGGGGAGCAGCCCTGGAGAGTGCAATACCTCCCCCTGGAGGCTAGATGGCCACCCTCCCTGGGGTAAGCAGTACCTCGGTTTCCCACAGGGCTCCCTGGGAATTGGAGTTGTGTGCAGCCCTGTTGGGTCCCGCAGGCACCGCCGGGGGTGCTGTGTTTGAGGCTCCTGAGGCCATGTGGGCAGCAAATGCATCACACCTGGAAATGCAGCCAGAACTTAGTGATCAAACACCTGGAGCACTTATGGGTGTACTATAAAAGGAGCCAGCGACCACCACTCAGGGGCCAGAGTTGGGTGGGAGGAGGACAAAGCTTGGTGAGGAGTGATGGTGGAGGAAGAAGAGAGTGTGTTGTAGTGGTGCTTAGTACTGTTATTGGGACTGGGTATTGCCTGTGGGTCACGGGGAAGACATGCGCCCACAGGGGAAGAAAAATAACAGTTTACTTATTTTTATATGTGCCTCCGAGTGAATCTGTGACGGGTTGGGTGCAATATAGCGTAGTCGGCAGGATTCCGGTTTGTCTGATGGAATAAAAAAATTTCTCTAAGGACCCAGCATAGTAGCGTGAGGCATGCGCACCCGAGACAGCGGACTGAAGCGCGTACCTGAGACAGCGGACTGAAGCGTGCACCTGCGTCAGGAAGCTTGTGACACTCCAGGGATACACTGCACAATCCATGAGGAAGAAGAGATCCAGGAACGCTCCCAAAGCAGCGGGTGCCAACTCGCAAGCCGTCAGCAAGGAAGCCCAGGGCAGTGGGCTGCTACGTGAGGCCACCTGGAATACAGCAACTCTGAGAGGCAGGATCTGTCAGGAAGTAGGTGTCGGACTGGGGGGTGATTGGCCCTGGGGATATTCCGCTTTCGTATGCCTACCTCCTAGAGGGCGAGCCATCCGATCTGTGCTGTTGGCCTAAGCACGTCGACAGCGAGGCAAGCAACCGCGAGAGCGTACCTGATTTTGACCTGGGCCCGCTGCTTGCCGAGAAACAACTGCTGGAGTACGAGTGCCTGGAGTCTCACCCGATGATGTCACGTCAAGGAAGGAGGGAGCGGTGGAGAGCCAGGAAAATCTCACTGTGTCAGGTGGGGGGGGTGGAGTAGTGGTGTCAACTCCCTGCTGGTAAAAACTCAAAGGCGGAGATGACAAACCTCCACCCTAAACCCAAAGAACACCCGAAGGGGCCACTGGAAGGAATGCAGGGCTTGGGTGGCTCGTGGTCGGCGGAAAAGGACGAGGGGAGCCGGGGAAACTGACCTGCTTCGGGCTGCATGGGACTTGGAGGGCATCATCCTACCCCTGCAGACCCTTTTTCAGATTTTTCAGGCCCTGCAAGAAGCAAAGGAAGGACTGGAGAAGAAGCTCAGCACGGCGATAGGAGTTATCCTGGAATGGGCGAGGCGATGCAGGGCTGATCTTCCAGCCTGACCAACGCAACGGTACAGGTAAGCAACACCTGTGCCGTAGGTGAAAGAAGGGGGCGGAGTGCAGCGGTAGCAGTGATTAGTACTCCTTGCCAGGCAACACCGCCTCCTACAAGAGACGCAGCCGCGATGACTGACTGACTGACAGCGCGGCAAAGGAGCATGCAGGGAGGCAGCTGATTGACATCGGTTGCCAAGCAGCCCAGCCACAACTGCCGGCATCAGTCTCGCAGGCGTCCAAAGGGGTGCAGACAGCACAGGGTCTCTGTTCTTCCCATAAGGGGACCCAGACAGTTGGTGCACTCCAGAGTAGGAGGAGGACCCGGAAAAGAAGATGGGGACTCCTAACAGTGCGTAGCGCGAGCCTGTCTGCTCAAAGGCAGTGGAGGGCTGTGCTGTGAAGGGGCGGAGACGCTGCAAGCCCTCATCTGATCGGATATCAAGGCAGGAATTCCCGTCCTGCTTCCACACCCGCGGGCTTTGGAGTAAAGGGGAGTGGCATTGCTACGAATGCAGCCGCTGTGGACACAGCTGGAGGGGTTGTCCCTGGAGGATGTCCAAAAGACACAGACATTGGGATAACTCCTCCCGATTTTCCAGTTTTGTCTCCACAGTGCAGGTCCGCGAACCGGATGACGGCGTCTCCCCATCTTGGAGAAGACCAGCCCTCACGGGACGTGCCGCTGATCCCCACGGGGCTCAGCTAAGAGAGGGGCCATGTGGCAGGCGGCTGGCATCCATGCCACAGGCTCAGGAGCCCCAAACAAAGAACCCCCTGGCGGTGCCTGCGGGACCCAACAGGGCTTCACCCAACTCCAATTCCCAGGGAGCCCTGTGGGAAACCGAGGCACTGCTCCACCCCAGGGGGGCAGAAATCTAGCATCCAGGGGGAGGTATTGCATTGTCCAGGGCTGCTCCCCCTGAATATAGTGTGCAGATGCCAGCCGCCTGCCACAGTCTCTAAACATTTACTGTTTACAACACTACTTGGTAATCTATTACAGATGTATATGGTTCCCTGTGTGAAGAAAAAACTTTTTGTGAAATGTACCCTGAAGAACTTTCCAACCGTTTCACTGTGTTCTTGATGAACACATTTTAAAATAATAGGCTTGATCCGCTGTACTAATTGTGATTTTAAACACTTCAATCATGTTTGCTGTCAATCTTCTAATCTTGTTTAACCTCTCCTCATAATTCATCCCCTGTAGCCCTGAAATCAGCCTATTCACTCTTCTCTGGACTTTTTCTAGTGCTGCTATGTCTTTTTTGTAACCTGGAGACCAAAACTGTACACGGTACTCCAGATGAGGCCTTATTAGTGTGTTATAAAGCTCAGTTCAGTCAGGTCAATATTTTTTAAGTCAAAGTTATTTTTTTCACAATCTTGGTATATATTAATTTGGCACATAAAATTGTGTTCTAAAGTGAAGCATTATTTATAAATTTAAAAAATTCCATGTCTGTTCTTGCAGCATACAATGGATCTAATGTGTACACAGATCCATAGGTGAATGAAAGCACCTTAAAACTTACTAAATATGTTCATTTTAAAGCAACAAATGCTTTGATTCAAGAAAATATGCATTCCACATTTACAAGGTATCCTTGTGATAATGAAAGGAAACAAAAAATATTTTTTTTATCACAGATTGCTGGAACTTTTTCTTGAGGTCATCACTTTTCCTTGGACATGCCAAGCACAGTTTTAGACAACTGTTGATTCTAAATGTGAACTGTGAATGCAGGTGCTTGCGTGAGTGAGCTGTATAATAAGCTGACACCCCATCAAGAGTTAGTCTCAATGTTGCAAGTTTTTCTGAGACAGGTTCTGGCACTCCATGGGCCTGAACTGCATTGAGTAGGTTTGATTATTTTATATTTGGTCTTGGGCCTTCAAGAAAGAGAAATAAAAGCCAATGCTTAGACATTTTTTTTTATAAATTGGAGCCTGATATTGTAAAAAGAAGCATACTACTTAAATGTATTTATAATATGTTGGTTTGCACACTTTCATGTTCAAAAGCTTTGGCTTTTTTTTCATAAACTTCTGTTATTTCAAGATTCCAATAATCGGGCAAAATATACACTGACAATTAAATAATTAGCTTTCATCTAAACAAAAAAGTTCTGAAGGGACTAAGTATTTTGATGTAGCAGAATATGAATCAGAAGGGACTTTGTACAATACCACAAACTAAAACACAGTGGAAGAAAGATCAGACGAAAGGTTTTTTTAATGATGAAATTAAATAAGTACTGTTTAAAAAGAAAAAACAGATAATGAACAAAAAAGATTGTTTATTTATTTACTTGCTTAAATGTGCTTATTTTTCCAAACCAATTTTTAAATAACAAATGTATGGCATAATTGTTAACATTTTACTGAGGTTGGAACACTCACAGTTTTAAAGAAATGCTCCCAGTAATACGCAGATTGACCTCACAACTCGTCACTTACCTTAGCCTCAAGGTCACGTTACTTAGAAGGAGGAGGAAGAGGTTAGAAGCACATGCTGATACAGTGCATTGCTGCACACAAAACAAAAGACAAACCAACTCAGGATCCCAGATTAGGGCCCGAGTGCAGCCATATGGTGGGCGATACCTCAGCACCACACTAATTCAGATGGAGTGGAACAGTGTGAGGTATTTTTATGGTGGCTGGAGTACCAATTCTGCCACCAACTCCCTAGGTTTTTCCCTGTAGGTTGGAGGGCCTACATGCAGGGCTGGATGCAGATTAACGTCATACCCAGGAGGGAGCAATTGCAGGTTAGGGTTGCTCAAGGGCCCAACGAAGCAGAGTCACGTTTTTGACGTTTACAGGTTTCGATCCAGCAACCTTCCAATTGCCAATACAAATCCCTAGCCTCAGAGCCACCAGTCCGCCCACATTACTTACAGTGAATGAAAAATAAACTGCAGTGCTACACCATTTTAAAATAAAATTGCCCTGTTTTGAATAGAAATCTGGAAAAGATTTAACTACATATATTAAGAAACTTATAAAGTGAGCATTTATCAGTAAGAAAAAGGGTCAGCTTTGGCCCACATTACAGTTATATTTTTGGATACACATGTCTTAAAGTTACTGGCAACTTATACACACTAAAAAATCCAAATGCTTGTTATAACGTTGGCTCCTCCAACACCTCCAGTGCACATCTCCAGTTTTGACAGGACTCTCTTTTATGGTCATTTTCTTTTCTGTCCTTTCTTAAAGCTTTTTCAAAGTGCATTTGTCACTGACATTAAATGTCGTGGGAAAGGGTTCAAAAACATTGACAACATTTTGTACACAATGGTGTTTGAGCATATTATCTTTTAGAAATGTTGACATAAGGATGGCATTATTCCATGAAGAGTAGAAATTAAGCCATCTAATTAGTCTTCATTAATATCAAAAGCAGCTAAAAAAAGGGGCTTTCTATCACTTAACTCAGTCTGCATTGTGGTTTACTGGATCACAAATAAACAATAGATATACAGTATATGTAAGTCCACTATGGTGGACATTCAGAGAGGTTAAGTTTCTAAATTTTAAATAGGAATTACCGAAGTCTCATATATTATTTTTAAGTCATAATACAATCAAAATCTCATAAGAATTAACAAGAATTCTGTACTAAGTGGAGGGCAAAAGGTAAAAAAGAAGAGAATTATAAGCAGAAAATGTTCCAAACAGCAACAAATACACGAATTTCACAAAATCCTAAACCATACAAAGAAAATTCTCAGAATGGGATCATTAGACTTTCACACTCATATAGTATCTTTCCTTTCTAATTTTAAAAGCATACAACAAAATTTAGTGCAAAACTCTAATATTAATAAATTAGCTTTAAATTAAAATTAGTAATGCAGTATGCCCTTTTATGTTAAACACATGGGAAATTGTAATCTTTTATACTACCACGATCCTACAGAAGTCAAGTTTTCAATAGAGATTTAAATTAATTTTTTTGTACAGGGTGACTTATTCTGCGCATTGCAACACAACAGAACATTTTACTGGATCAAAATTTAAGTTAATTTAATATACAGTACTTTTTTATTATACATTTCTATGCTGAAAGTATTTTGTAAAAGTAAAGTATTCAGTAAAATTATATCAGCAATACAATTAGACTATTTATTTTTCATTCCCAAAACCACGTTCATTCATTAGTTTATTCATTTTCTGTAATTGCCAGTTGTGGTAAGGGTTAAGTTAATAACAAGCAGAGCGAGGAAGATCAGGCTTTCCTTTGCCTGGCAAGTCTCCTTCTCTTCATAAAAGATTACAATCCCATGACCGCCAAGGGTTTCTAGCCCCATTAGCATAAACAGGCCATCCCTGGAGTTTTCTAGGATTGTTCATACATGCCCTTCTTTCCCAGGTCAAGACCATGTATAATTCCAAGGAATTTCCTCGGACTGAATTTCCGTGGAGAATACCAGAAGATTGCCAAGTAAAGCACATAAAATATAACAAATCATAAATATAACCATGAACCAATTTTAAGAGACTTAGTTCATGACATATAAAAAATCAACTTCAAATTGCACTCATTTTTCCTCATGAGCAAGAAAAATATAAAAAGTAATTTCAAACTCACACTCATAAACATTTGCTATTTGTCTTTCTCATTTTAATATCTCTTGTGTTTTGTGCACAGAAATATATAAAGGCAGTTTTCTGGCTTATTTTGATAAAACTGGTAATATGTAAAAAGAGAATTGGTAATTTCCTTTATTTGGTTTATTTGAAATAATATACCAACATTCATTTTTTTTTCTCAGTATGCTAGTTTACTCATGTATTGACAGCTGTGCAGAGACCATTATAATTGAATCCAGATTTGGTTCCCACCTTGCACATGGCACTTCACAGGCACCCACTCCCTATCTCCCTGGACTAGATAAGGAAGTTAGAAAATTAACAATTGAATGATGACTTTTAGTCATTTATCGACTGGATATGAGGTATGGTAACTGGTCTGTCCTTTGGATTGCTGGGAAGAAAAATAAAATAAGATGATCTAAACAGAAGAAAATCTGAAACATCAGTTTAAAAATAGTAGTGATTGAGTAAAAGTTTTTTTTTAATTTAGTACTTTTACTGCAATTTTACAGTTTTTTTACAAGATGCTCATGGTAACCAACATTATAATTTTATTCTGCTGGTGACGGTTTTTATCAAAATAAGCCTAAGAATAAAGAATATCCATACTTTAAAAATAATGAGAAAGTGTTACACCTGCATCAAAGATGAATGCACATCTAATTCAAATAGGTGTCAACAACCTGATGTTGTTATGAATTTCCTTTAGCTCCATAAAAGCTTTTTTGAACTTATGGGGTCCAAATGAATGTCTTATTCTATTTCTTATGTAATGAAGTAATTGTGCCGATAATGGAGTGGAATTTTTATTTTAAATTTTTATGTTTTTAACAAAACATCAATAATAATTAGCAAACTTGAAAAATGTTTATATTTGCTAACTGAATTTAGCTCTCTGCTAATAGAGAACCATCTCGACCTATGCTACTTACTTGATGGTTTAAAGTGTTGTCAATTGCTCTTGGAAGATGAAGAGAAAAGCAAAATTTGACCTTTTTTTCTTTTATAAGATTTGCCAACAAAGTGAAAGGTCTTCCTTTATCACACAAAGATCTGACAATTAAATGCAATTGTCATAGCAACACATTATCTATAGCCTGTTCGATGAAACAACACCGCCAAAAGAACCACAAAACAAATATGAATATGAAAACAAAACAAATGCATAAAATATACCAGACATAAAAAATGCATAAACAGATGCTGACAGCAGTAAGGATGTAAAACATTTGTGAAAAGGGTACATATTGTGAGCTGGGGGGCTGAACGCACCCCTAGAGGATACAGACGCTCCTGGGAAAACCCCTTCTAAAAACGCTGACAGACTACTTTCACATTGCTCCCTTACTTGCTGGGCTTGCGTGCGAGCTGCTCTGTCATGTGATATGCTTGCCACGTGGTACTCTGCATACTTAAAAGCCTGAACAGCACCTGTCAGTTTTTGAATTGATTGTTTGCTTTTCTCTCTCTCTCTGTGACACTCTCTGCTCCTGACAGAACTGTCATCTCTGTCTTGTCATGGAGCATGTTTAAACTTTTGGAAAAAGAGACAAATGTTCGTTTGCAGTGTTTGAATAAAGTTCCTGTCTCTACAACCTCCTGTGTTTCTGTACAAATCTGTGACCCAAGCGTGACAATATTTTTACTACAATAAAGACTGTAAATTTTGGTAATGGTTTTTCTACTGGCAATAACATGGTCTGTTTTAGAAGTTATTGTTTTGAGAAGCATTGCAAATAAGTCCTTTTTATGACAGACAGAACTATATCTTTTTTGGCCTTTGTCACAAGAATAAGACAGAAGACATGAAAAAGGTTTGGGGCAGCCACAATATTATGCCCTGGCTGCAAAATGGGTCTGTTTAAGAGGAGTTGTGTTCAGGTTCAAGTCCAAAACAGAACTGATTTAAGGTTGAAAAGATGGTGGCTTTAAAGGCCGAGACAGGAAGTGATGTTATCAGGAACAGAACCGAAGTAATGTCATCTGGACCGGAAGTGACATCATCATACGTGCCAGAACCAGCAGTGACTTCATCTTGACCGGAAGTGACATCGTCATAAGTACCTGGAAAAACAGAAGTGACATCATCATTGGCGCCAGAATCATGCAGGATTTCCCATGGATGGTCTGTAGAGGATTGAGAGAGACAGTCAGGGCACTTCGCCACCTACTGGTCTGACATTGATCTACCATTATTCAAGCCATTTAGCTGCCACCCAATCATATACATGTGTGACAAACCTGACTGAGAAGTTGTGAATTCGAATAAGTGCATCGCCGTTGGCATGGGGAGAGCCCTTACGATGAATAAGCGAAAACTTATATGGTTGAAGGTCAAGAAACCACCTGGTGACCTTTGGATTCGACTTCTTGTGTAGGGCCATTCACTGTAGGGGTTGTGACAGATAGAGGGTGCTATCGTCCTCTTGAACCCTCGGACAATATGCCAGACACCAGGTACTGTAAATGTCCAAAATTCTGACTTTTTGTTAATTAACAGTGCACAAAGCAGCCTCCTCTCCACAATACTCATAAATACAATAACCAATACTCAATAATCACAATCCACCAGTCCCAGACGCGTTGCCACCCTTCCACCCAGGTCAGCTCAACTCTGGGATCTCCCACAGTCCTTTATATAGTCCGTGACCCGGAAGTGCTCCTGAACCCCTGTCCATGTGACTTCTTAGCACTTCCGGGTCAGATCCAAAAGTCTTCTTTTCATCCGAAGGTACGTCGGTCTTTTTGTTCATGTGACTATGATGCACTTACGGGTTGTATGCGAATGTCTCGCTGTTCCACCCTGCAGCGCCTTCTAGGGGCCCCTGTGGTATCCAGTAGGGCTGTGGATGAAAACTCCAATGTCCATAATTCCCTGCTGGTATTCGGGGCACCTCCATGCTGCAGGGAGGGCTCCACCTGGCGGCCTGGGGGTATTGGCTGAGATGAAAGGCCGGCCTTATCTCACTGGGTGCATGATCCATAACAAGAGTACATTTATGGCCCAAGAGGTAGTATCTCAACTGCGTAATCGCCCATTTAATCGCAAGGACTTCCCTTTCCACCACCGCATACCTGATCTCTCGATCCAACAGCTTAAGAACATGACGGGGTGTTCAATACCATCGATGCTCTGGCTGAGCAAAGCACCCAGGCCTCTGTCCGAAGCGTCCATCTGGAGAATGAAAGGAAGCAAAAAGTTAAGTTCTTTCAATACTAGTGCTGACGTAAGGGCCTGTTTTAAGTCACAAAATTGCAGCGTCTGTCTTATTAGTCCATACCACATTGTTTGGGGCCCCCTTCTTTGTTAAATCACTTAAGGGTGCCACTCTCTCAGAAAACAGAGGTACAAACTGGCAGTAATGCCCAGCTAAACTGAGAAATGTAGACTTGCCACTTAGTTCGCAGATGGGGCCATTTCAATATGATGTCTACCTTTCGAACACTGTGCCTTTACAATACTCCAACCCACCAGGTAGCTTAAATATTTAGCTGCTTTCAGCCCAAAAAAGCATTTCTTTGCATTGATTTGAAGCCCATCCTCACCCAGTATCCGCAATACCTCTCTGACCTGCTGTATATGTTCCTTCCATGTGCTGGAATAAATGACTATGTCATCTACGTAAGCAACACTGTACGAGTTATGAGGGCAGAGCACTTAATCCACCAGATGCTGAAAGGTTGCAGGTGCCCAATGTAACCTGAATGGAAGGACACAATACTGCCAGTGTCCACTAGGGGTCCTAAACGTGGACTTGACCTTAGCGGAGTCCATTAAAGGAACCTGCCAGTACACCTTCTTCATGTCAAGCATGGTCAAATAATTTGCCTGTCCAAGCCTCTTAAGGAGGTCATCCACTCAAGGCATTGGATAAGCATCGAAATGGGAGACTTGATTAAGTCGACGGAAGTCATTGCAAAACCTCCAACTTCCATCAGGCTTACTAACCAAGACTATTGGACTGCACCAGGGACTATGAATTTCCTCTATAACTCCTAATTCCAGCATGGGCTTGATTTCAATCTCCACTTCTGCTCTCTTTGCCTCGGGAAGATGATAGGGGTGCTCTCAAATCAGAGAGGTCCTTCCTAGTTTTTCACTCACTACCTCCGGGACGGACAAGATAGCTGCTTCGAGCTCCTGTCTTTGTCTGGAACTTAATTCTATACCAAAGTTAAAGACATTTTCTTAGCAAAGAATGAGCGGGCCTGAGCAGAGGAGGGATAACCTTTCACCTTTCCTTCCATAGCTTCAGCAAATTTACATGATATATCGCTGATGATTGGGCTGTTTCACCAAATAGTTGACGAGTCCTTTTCTCTCCTTAACTTCATAGGAGCATTACCAATGGGCTAGGAATTTAAATTAGGAGGTAGGAACTGGAACCATAACATGATCTCCCAAAACTTTGAAAGCCGTGCCATGGTCATAAAAGTGGGCTTGTGTTGCTTGCACCTCCTCCATGTGACTTTTAAGTATGGGCAATATATTGCGCTATATATTCCAATATATTTGTAGAGGGAAGAGCCTCTCCTTCCCATCCTTCTTTTAAAATATCCAATATGCCCTGGGGTTGTCATCCATATAATAATTCAAAAGGCGAGAACCCCGTAGAGGCTTGTGGAACTTCCCGATAGGCAAAAAGAATGAGGGGGAGGAGCTGATCCCCGTTCCTCCCGTCCTCGCTGACCACCTTGTGAAGCATTTGTTTCAGAGTCTGATTAAACCTCTCAACTAGACCATCGGTTTTAGGATGATACACTGTGGTCTTTAAGTGCTTTATTTCAAGTAACTTAGCCGTCTCCTTGAACATCCCTTAGTCCATAAGGATTTCCTTAGGGATGCTGACTCCTACCAATTCCTGTGCGATAGCTTTAGACGTGGCTGAGTACAATGGAACAGCCTTGGGATATCGCGTAGCATAATCCATGAGAACTAATATATATTTATGTCCTCGGGCTGAGGGTTCTAGGGGTCCTACTATAATGACCCTAATTCTTTGAAAGGGGAAATCAGTCAAGGGAAGGGGAGCTTGATCCCTCCTTGGAATTTGCCACAATTGACACTCTGGACAAGAGGTGCAAAAACAGCAAACGTCCTCATTAAAACCCTAACCCTAAATTTTTCTCGGTGCCCAAATGGCCTCCTAGGAGGTGGACATGTGCCAATTCACAGACCTGCCGCCGGTAGGTTCGTGGGCTTAACAACAGCTTCTGCACCTCCCCCTCATGCTCTGCTACCCAATACAATAGGTCATTTTCCATCACAAAGTGAGGACCCTGTGGTATTAGCTGATGATTGCGATGGCCATTAACTAGTATGTAATGTAAAGTATTGTATGTAAGTATTGTACATTTTAGGAAGTCGTCGCTCCACTGCTCCCTTTTGAAAGAAGCTGGTGTTTCTCTAAATTGGAATTATAACTCAGAGAGAGGGTCCAGTCTGACCTCAAGGTGTGGGATTTCTTCAAGGCTCATCGAGGCACTGGTTGATGATGTTTCTGCCTGCGACGGACCAGGAACCGCCCCCTCCCCTTACCGGTCTTCCATATCTCTCTCCACCAGCAGATTACATGGCATGGAGATAGCTTGAGACAGGTCATCCCCATCTATAATTAGGCCTAAATAGTTCTTGGGAGTACACAGTACTATACAGCAGTTACTTTTAGACCAGTTGCGCCCCAGTATCACCAGGAAAAAGATGGTTTTATACTGTTGGACTTCTCCGTGTATACAAGTTATACTGTTCTTTACTTTCACCCACTGTCGCAGAAGTACATATTGGTGATCAACCATGGAAATGTTGCTGCCGGAATCCAAGAGTGCTTCAGCTTTAAATCCATTTATAATCACCACTCCTATATGCAATATCGTCAAGGGGTTTGTAAGTGCACTTAACCCTCACTTTTCTCTCCACCTACATTCCTCCGCATTCGTGAGTAAATTGCACGCCAATGGCTCTGGCTTGTAAGGGAGGGGCAGATATTTTGGAATGTAATCCCCATGGGCATCTGCTAAAGGGCCATTCTGCTCTCCAAGTTTGCGAGGCTGTCCTAGATGAGCTCATCCATGTTTTTGAATTCTCCCCAGACCAGCTGGGTGAAATACTCAGGTAGGCTCCTTATTAATAGAAAACAGGCTACTTGTTGCACAATTTGCAGGGTGTTACATTCAAATGGCCTTAGCCATAACCCTACTTTCATCCAGAAAGCAAAAGTTTGTTCCTGGGTAGACCGCTCTGGGTCGAATAGCCAGTTTTTCAATTTTCCCACCTGCTGGTCTGGGGATGCCTCACACTTAGCTAAGGTCTTGACCTTAGTAAGGTGGGACAGCTTTCTCCTGTGAGTGGGCATAATAATCCCCCTTCGCTTCCCCCATAGAAACCAGCCCACTTCTCTGTCTCCCTCCCATACACTCCCCTTGTTCCTTTGGTTACCCGGTTATGTGTATTGGGAGCAGAGCCTGAACTGGGTCTTTCTGAACCATGGTTCTATCCCTATTCCATCCTGCCGACTACACTGCTGTCTCAAGAATAGACAGAAGACATCAAAAAGGTTTGGGGGCTTTAAAAGCCGAAACAGGAAGTGACATCTTCGGGACCGGAACCGCAAGTGGTATCTCCTGGGCCGGAAGTGATGTCATCACTGGCACCGAAACTGTGCAGCATTTCCCATGGATGGTCGGTAGAAGATTGAGAGGGACAGTCAGTGCACTTAGCCGCCCCCTGGTCTGGCATGGAACTACCATTATTCAGGCCCTTTAGCTGCCTCCCAGTTGCACATGTGTGACACCTTGTAGATAGCTGGAAGGACACAAGGGGACTACAAGGAAATGTTGGGATGCCAGCCAGTTTTGGGTACTACCAAAGAAGATAAGCTGCTTGATGGTGCGAAACAGCACAACACAACAGAAATAGTCATAGCCTTGTCACTTCCAGGAATCAATACCCCTGAAGAGCACAATCTTGACTGGTTGTTCAGTCCTCTATGAAGTTCTGGTCCAGATTAAGATATCTCTCTCAGTGGCACCTGGGTTCTTATAATGCTTCAGTTGGGACAGAGTCAGTTGCCCTCACTTGGCAACTTCTTGTTACTGCAGATGAGAAAAGAGATGATACTGTTAGTGACAGAACCCTCTTTCACCTTGGGGAAGTATTGCTTACCTCTGATTGAGTCCAGAAGGTGATCTTCTGATGTGCATGCGTGACTTTCTATTATTTATTTTTCTGTTAAATAAGTTCTAACAAGTCTATTTTGGCAAGACCTTGCCTATTTAATCCAAAATTAGCTGCCATTCCTTGATACTTATGACTATAATATCAATTATTTTAAAATCTCTCTTGATTTGTTGGGTATGCAGGTACATGATAGGTTAAAATGTTTTAGAATGACATTTATATTAAATCTTACTGCGTTAGAATGATCCAAATTCATATTACTTTGTGAGAAGGAACAAAGAAAACATACTAATTATTAACATCCATGGAATGATGCTTGTGGAGCAAGAAGACACACTAGCTGAACATCCAAGTGGTAACATGTTTAGTTACCCTATTTGCTAAAAAAAAATTTCCATTTCCATGTTTGTACTCACTGTAACTTAGTAGCAAAAAAAAAATTTAAGGTATGCCAAAAATTTATCTTACCAGTCAGAGCCAAGAAAACAGTTATGTCTTAATTATCTAAGCCATGTCATAAGAGGAATTCACAGACAAAGTAATAAATGTTATATTTAACAAAATTATACAGTATTTATTTAGATTTTAAACTTTTATCTGCCTTTATTTCTACAAAGGAATATTTCAGACGAAATTAAATACTGTAAATAAACAAAAGTACAGTGAGATGTGATAGTAAATAAAGAATAAGTGCATGAAATGTGACCATCAATAAAGAAATGTGTCCAGCGAGTGCTATTTTTTGATTAGTGAATCATGCATAGGGTGGCTCATGTTCACGCTCAACATTGTAACTGTGCACGTACACTACAAGCACATCAAAAAGTTGCCGAGAATTACAGTGCAAAGCGACTACTTCAATTCCATAAACTCCGAAATTATCATTAGAAGCCTGCATCTGTAGTGTCTGCTGTCAATTTGGCATTTGATGGCTGAAGGTTTAGTTTAAGTCCAAAGGTTTAAACGCAGCACTCGCTTGAGCCTGCCCTCTCAGCTTTGATGAGTGAAAGTGACAGTATTAAATTCAAGTCGAATTTCATGTTGCACTTGAAAGAATATTATGTAAAAACTTAAATAAATAAATAAGCAACCAAAACACATATTCTGTGACATATTTATTTATTTACATGTACATTTCATGCTCGTTTTCTTTATTGCCACATTTAACAGATCTTTTAGTTATTTGTATATTTATTTAATTTTGACCAGAATATTCCAACATACAATATATTTTATCCACTTTTTTGATTGACTAAAAAATATTAGCAGTTTAATGAGTAGAGGTGACCTTTTTAAAATAAATATATGCTGTTTAACATGCCAGTTTTCATTCTGTGAGTGTGTACATGTAGCTCTAAACTAGCATACATCCAGGGAAAATTCCTTTGCTCTGCCTAGTGACATCATAAGGGAAACTTCCAGGACTCCTCAATAACCAATTGTAGATCTTTCCGTCGGACTTTCAACTTTCTTTTCCATCTAAGATACTTGAGGACTAACAAAATTATCAGAGGGGGTCTAAGCCCCAAATAAGTGCTAAAGCCAGCTACACCTTTCGCTGTTCCTTATTCTTCCTGAATAATTTCCAGTTTCCCTTAGTTTTAAATTATATAAATAAATAAATAAATGACAAAAGTCCCCTGAATGAATTCTAACTTCTTAA
>JANRMT010062836.1:16830837-16845384 GCA_026402145.1 Polypterus bichir lapradei
CCGAACTGGAATCGTCCCCACACAAATCAAAGTCATCCAGATGATCTGGATCTGCATAATTAGATCTGGACCACCCTGTATAGAATAGATTAATGATTTCCCAGCTTGAATTCTGCCTGTTTGTCTGAGAAGGTATTTATATCCTGGTCCACTTACAATAATGCCTTGTGCCTTCCATTCTTTCCATCATTTGGTAGAATAAAACCACTAACCAAAAAATTTTAAATCAAAAGGTCAAAGATTGGGGGGCCAAAATGTTTACTAAAAAGAGATTCCTAACAGCAGCTACAAAAAAAAAAATAGAGCAACAGTGGTTTATTTGAATTCTATGTTCACTCCAAAGCTAGTTATTTTGACTAGAAATACAGTTGTCACGTGGCTAGCAATGGATACCTTTACCAAACAACATGTTCACAGCCATGCAAAGAAACACAAAATAGTGGCACCCGTGAGCAAAACAAACACAAAATGGTGACAATATGACATCACAAACAAAATGTGAAAATGATCCCACAATCTGAAATATTGAAATAAGAAGAAAAATTCCAAACCTATTCAAAACAAAATAATAGGCTTAAAAATGGTATTTTCAACTGCAGCAAGACTGTGTTTGAATTTTCTGGCATGAAATCTATGACATCATGTGTAAACAAAAATGCAAATGCAGACCCTTAAATTTGCATATGCATGGAAGAACACTTCTGGCACAGTAACATCATCAGCATTTGTAACTATTGATGAGCAAACTCCTTAGAGTTCTCTTTGTTGTGAGTTTGACGAAATTGCTGAGACTTTTTGGAAATTCACCCAGGATGATGAAATGCATAAACCATTTTTAAGTGGATTATAATAGTGCAATTGTCTTTTAAGTGTCCCTGAGAGCTAGCAAAGCTTCTATTAATTATGCTGGGCCGAATATTATGGCCAAAAATGTAACCTGAGCTGAGAGACAGCAGTGCTAACCACTGTGCAACTGTGTCTTAAGTAATAAGAGATGTAGAGAGAATGATAGTCACACACAAAATATAACAAATGGCCTCCTAGCAATAAGTAAAACAAAAATATAATTGTGCTCAAGAAATTCCAATCATACGGGCACTGATTGGCTGTGCCATGCAACATTTTTTGAAATAATAATTCAGCTGGCATAAACCACCAGTTTGTCCATGCAGCTGGCCATCTTTTTAGTTTATTATCTATCTGCAAATGCTTTTCAATTTTTTCTTCCATCAGGAAGATAGAAGTGCCTTAGAAATAGTAATAAATTTTGCATCATTATTATTTCACAGGGTCCCATGTGTTTTTTGACTCGGGGACTAAGTTGGGGGTTTTGGGGGAGATTCCTGTTAGGTTTGTTTTGCTGGCTGCATTGCGTATGCATTTACCCGGCATACAGATTTAGCCACATGGCATAGCATGTTCAGTATTAAATATTTGGTGGCAGTAATCATAATCTTCTCATTATGGTCATCTACTGTACCCCTAAAATGAAAATACTGCAAGTTGTTTTTTATTTATTTTTCTTTACTTACTTGTATACAAAGTATAGGGAAAGTATTGTAATCATCCAAAAATTCAAAGTCGAGGTTTTGATGAATCTTGATGTTTTAGACCTCCCTGACTTTCTCATATACAAAGTACAGGGAAAGTGTTGGAATCCTTTAAAAATTCTATTTTGAGATTTTGACGAATCTCAACATTTTAGACCTCCCTGAGTCCGAAAATACCATTTTTGGAATTATGTCTGTGTGTCTGTCTGTGTGTGTGTGTGCATGTAAACACAATAACTTGAGTACGCTTTCACTTAGGTCAACCAAATTTTGCATATGAGTATTAAGTGCAAAATGTAGATTTCTATCATTTTTTGGGCTATTTCCATTAACTGGAAGTGGTACTTTACCTTTTTATTCATGCAGCTGCAGAGTCCGATTTATTCAACTTTACTTTTTTAATACGTTTTCAATATATTCTTAATTTGATATGATTTGTTGTTGATGGTTATTTAATGTACATAATATAAAAATATAATAATTTTCTTGTGGTTTACTCCTCAAATATCTATCCCTTTATCTGAGTATACAAAAAATTCTAGGGGAGACCACTCCCGATTTTTTTTTTTTTTAAACACGTACGGGGAGCAAGTCTAACTAGAGTAGTACGCAAGAAGTGACATCACTCATGCAAAAAGCAGATCGGGCAGCAACATAAAATGTGTAAAGATGGAGTAGGTTTATAGTGCACATACATGAAACTTCTGCACATATCTGTGACATGATATCTGTCATGTCGCACTGGACTTGCAAAGTTTCAATCAATTGTAAAAACAACACAAAATTAATAGAAATAGTGAAAAAGTGCAACTTTCTTCAACATCCTTCTACTCCTGAGAAATGTTTCCAAAGAAACATGATAAAACAAATCATTACAAAGATTTATGTGATGTTGTGAATCACTAACAGTATTGATGAGTGAATTTCACTAGGAGTGTATGAAGCTAGAAAAAATAAATAACTGTTCCAACAGGCAGGTTAATAATGAACTTAAAGTCATTGAAGGTGTCTAATAGACTGAGAATCAAGAATACTTGCAGCAATTTTTTTCTTCTTTTTCTTATTTCCTTTGGTCATCCACTATTTTCATATCAGCAAATAATACTGTAGGCTTTCCTTAATCCAATTGTTATTTTTTGCATTGTAGTTTTAGGTGCGTATTTTCTGCAAAATAGAGGAAATTAATGGTCTGATGTGGGAAAACCCAGGCACATGAAGATAGGACACCACTTTTCTTTTTATGTATATTTTTTCAATTTTCATTGATAATGACACCAAGCTTTTGGTGATGTAATTCGCAGTCGCTTTGTCAGTATTACAGGCTGATGAGTGCAGTGTGTTACCTTTTACATCATTTTCTTTGGATTCTATGTTTACACATCTGGAGTTCATTATAAGCCATGTCATATGGCCTTGTCTAATCACGAAGGTCTCGATTTACATCAAGAAAGCTCAGACTTTCACATTTCCTTCATGCTCACTGCATAGCCATTCGCTTAGCAGCTGTCCAAGATTTATACTGCATTTTCTCTGCTACTTATATTAACACATTTAGGGTATTAAAATATTATCCATTCTGTTTTTCATTGTTTTTTATATTCCACTAAATTTATCATTACATTAAAATCTCAGTGTATTTTTCTGTATGTTTTTTGTTAGAGGGGTTCATTAAAAACATATGGACGCTCTTGTTTAAAAGTTATGTGACAGAAGTGTAATGGCTGTGCGAGAAACATTCAAACTAAAATGTACAAGGAAAAACAACAGCAGGAGACACTTACCTTAGCTCACATATTAAGACTTGTAAAGAGCCCTATTCTGTTTTTAACTCCTTTTAAGCTTTATCTTTTGACAGCTATCCAATAAGTAATGAGCCACAAATCCAAAAACTTAAAGAAAATAAAAGTAATTTTGATGTAAATGGTTAAAAAGGTTTTTGATTTTTTTAGCACTGAAAAGATACTTTCACACGGCAGGAACTTCTGAAAAAATAAACATATAAACAAGCTGGTTAATTAAGTCTCGAGTCGATTTCCAATCATTCAGTGTAAACTAATTAACTTACAGTACAGGGAAAAAAAAGTGCACACAAGGAATTTCAGTGTATCTCCAAAGTAGAGTTGTCTTTTTTGGCTTTGGTTTCTGCTGTCTGTGATTCTGTTTAGAAAAGAAAGGTATTAGAATTGTATTTTATCATTTTATCTGCAATCAATTACCACATGTGGCATATTCAATCATTAAGACCTCAGGAGCAAACATAATTAGCTAATACTTTGTTTATCGATGTACAGAGTTTAATCAATACCAATCCACATCTTTGGCTGATGTTAGGCAGTGTAAGAAATGTAAACATATCCTCTAAGGCTCTTCACAATGATATTGCACCCATCCTCACTTGAAAATTAACAAACACAATAAACCATTACAAACAAGTAATCCCCTGCAATCAGACCCTGAAAATTACTATCGTTTTTTTTAAAAACGTGAAAAAGTTGTGAAAGCAAATGTATTCAAAGTAGATTGACTGAACCTAGTGTGTCATAAGAGAAATGAATGCAAATGATGTACAAATCATTTTTTTATTAATTACTACATTGTATATATATAAACCCTTGACACATATTTTTGAGTCACAGCACACTGGGAAAATTCTGAAGGCCTAGAAAATTGCAAATATTATCTTGTTATATATAAAAATGATAATCAGGCAGATTAAAGCAACTATAGGCCAATAAGCGTAATGTGCATTACAGATAAATTAATGGAAGGAATTATTAAACAAAATTGAGCAATATATGCCAAGATCAGGAGTTTTACTGACCAGTCTGAATGGGTTCAGAAAAAGGAGGTTGTGTTTCACTAACATGCCAGAATTCCATGAGGAAGCAACAACAGGATATGATCAAAGTGGTGCATATGATATTATTTATCTTGACTTTCAGAAAGCATTTCATAAGGTGCCACATGAGAGGTTGGGCATCAAACTAAAAGAAGTAGAAGTTCAGGGTGCAGAATTGACTCAGACACAGGAAGTAGAACATTAAGGTGCAAGGATTCTTCTCAAAGTTGGGTGATGTTAAGAATAGTGTTCTACAGGGGTCAGTGCTAGGGCCGCTGCTATTTTAATATATTTAAATTATTTGGATGAGAATATAAATAACAAGCTGATCAAGTTTTCAGATTAATAACAAGATAGGCAGATTGGCAAATAATTTAGAATCCATTGAACCATTACAAAGGGAGTTCAGTTGTATACAGGCTTGGGTAGATAGGTGGCAGAATAAATTTAATGAAAGTAAATGTAAAGTATTACACACAGCAAGTAAAACTGTGAGATTTGAATACAAAAAGGGAGTTTTGAAAATCGAGAGTTATGAGTAGGATTTAGGAGTCATAGTTCACTCATCAATATCAACTTCCAAACAGTGTTCAGAAGTCATTAACAAGGGCAACAGAATGGTTACATAGCACGATGTGTAGAGTACCAGTCCAAGGAGGTTGTACTCAAGCTTAATAAGGCATTGTTAATGCCTCTCCCGGAGTACTGTATACTTTTTTGCTCTCCAATTTTTAAAAAAGACATAGCAACTCTAGAAAAAGTTCATAAAAGAGAGATCAGGCTGATTACAGGACTACAAGGGGATTAGTTATGAGGAAACATTAAATTAGCTGAGCCTTTCAGTTTAAGCAAACGAAGATTAAGAGGTGACATGATTGAAGTGTTTAAAATTATGAAATGATTGTAGACTGTTACTTTAAAATTAGTTTTGTCAAGAACACAGGAGCACAGTAGAAAATTTGCTAAGAGTAAATTTTGCACAAAAATTAGGAGATTTACCTTCACATAGAGAACCGTAGATACATGGAATAAGTTACTAAGTAATGTGGTAGACAGTAGAACTTTAGGGACCTTCAAAATTAGACCTGATGTTATTTTGGAAGAACTAAGTGCATAGGACTGGCAAGTTTTGTTGGGTTTAGCAGCCTGTTCTCATGTAGATTGTTTTAATGTTCTAATTGCAACTCCCCTGCAGCCTGACTAATTTGCATTTATTTATTTACATTTACAGTACTCCAGTATAGATTTAAAGAGTCTATCCTGAATGCACTGATTGCAAAAGTGAAAACAACTCTAGTCAGGATTATAAAATTAGGGTTAAATTAAACAGGAAGTTAGTGTAGTGACATAAGAATAGGAGTAGGGCAGTGGCATTTTGACTGAAAGCAACAAATAAGAGTGATTTGTATGAATAAATCCAATTTTGTGCTGATTTCAATAGTAGATTCTGTTGTAGATCAAGGCATGAAATAATTTACCTTTATCCTACATTTCATGATTATTTTTTTCATATGTTACTTATGCAGTGTAGTTTGTAGTGATGAGCAAGGTGAATTTTTAATGTTATGTATTCATGGAGAATAGTAATAACAAAGTTTCTGACAGAATGTCCATAGAGACCAACACTCGACCACAGGAAGTCTAGGACTTTAGTACAGTAATCTGAGGAAAGTGTCAAGTCCATGATCACAAATTCACCAAGTTTTCCTTGCAATGTGCAGCATCACAAAACATCATAATTACCATAGCTTTTGGGGAGTGACATTATGACAGAACAAGGAAAGGGGATGTGGAGGTGGCAGCAGACTGCTCAGGCACAATAGAAAAGAAAATATTTAATGGCCAGAAGTTCATCAGCCTCTCAGGCAATAGACAATCAAAGTTTCTTCAACCATTTTAGAGGACTAATACATTTGTGACAGAAATTATGTTGTCGAAAATATTTTAAGGGTGTGTGGGTATTTAAAGGTACTTTACTAAACACATTTTGGGGAAGTTTCAAGGTGTGCAATCTAATTCTAAAGTTAGTTTAATGATTCATTGCTTACATTTTGTTCAATATTTTGCATTGATGTTGCTCTTTGGTTATTTTCAGCGCTATTTGTTTCTCCCATTGTTAGGTCAGTACCTGTGTTGTTAGGGACAGATCCTTGAAGGTCATGACCTCCTGTTTACAATTTGACTGATTAAAAGGTCATCTTTTTGAACACTTCCTCATCTGAGTTGTTGAACATAGTTATGCCTGACACTGAATTCTCTATTGTCTTTTTGGTGCTGGCCCTTTGCTTCCTTTCTGTTCTGATGCTTGATTTTTTGATCTTTTGGTTTCAAGTCTTTGCCTTCAACTGTGTCTTATTTACTTACCCTACTCAAAAGAAAAATATTATCGTTCATTCCACTACCATAACAATTTGAAAATATGTAAGGTTGTAACAACCAAGCTCACACTCAGAGGTGGCAAATTACACACTCTGGCTGAGCTAGAGCAAAGTCCAGGCTCTGCCATGTCATATCGTAATTACTACTTCATTCCTTACTAGATTACTCCTTACTAAATTACTTACTTAAGCTCCCCAGTCGATGGCAAAAACGAACAAGTTAGGCATAGATAAAAGGTTCAGTATGTAAAAAAAATGACTATATTGGAAAAATATGAAATATAATACAGATAAATTCATATTCCTTGAACTCAATACAGGTGCAAATATATATAGTGTTAGAAAAAAAAAAGAAATACCTCGACCTCCATTGTCCTCCCCTTGTCTTAACCAGAAAACATGTAAAATTTACAAAACAACATTCATATACACAAAAAAGCCAATGAAATCATGAAAACTGTGGATATGAGAAATGGATGAAAGGAGGAAAAGTGTTAGAAAACCCAAATTCAAATAATGCTATTTCAAAGTATGAATCAACACAGTCTCACTGATGACTCACATTTATAATGTGTGATTGTTATGTAGGAATTTGCTGCCCTGGATGTTCAGCTATCGCAGGTTAGGGCTACTCTCTCCACTGACTTAAAAGACGTGGCGATGCTTTGCTTAAGATCGTCCTAAAGCATTGATGCAACAACTTCACTCAAATGTTTTCTGGTTGGTATAGCACACTGCAGTTCAAAAACCAGTATCATTGTTGAAAGATATCGTTTTCAATAATAGTGTAGGGTCTCAAATATTTACAGATAAAACCTGGCATTGATTATGTTATTTTTTGAGCACAAGGCAAATTAAATGGAAGTTTGGAGCTATCCAACATCTCCAGTGTAGATTGTTTAGGCTCTACTGGTTTCAGTGTCAACTGAGATTACATTTATGGGTGATGTTGGGGTAAATGATTTCTCAAAATTGTTGTGTTACAACAATAATTAACGTGTGAGTTGCACAGCTCTTTACCGCCACACCGTTTGAATCCATAGTAAGTCCACACATCTGATTTAAGTGTCTGAGAAGCTGATTTCAGTTAAAGAGGACACACCATTTTGTGCAAGATAGTAAACTGCTTTTTCCATAGAAAACTTTACCAGGTGCATTAGCGCAATCTATTGGAATTGACACCAAAAACAAAGATAAGCAAAAATCGACATATAGTAATTAAGCAGGATAGAGATTAATAAGATCGATCATAAGACCTTAAGAATCGATATAGATTCATTTAATCGAAAAATAACAATTAATCAGAAAATTTATATTTTTACCCAGGCCTACTGTGGCCAAGTACATAATTTTCCTAATACTCAGGTACAAAATTGGAAACAAAAGGTTAAATCCAAAAAATGTTCAGTCTGAGAAATCAATAAATGCAATAATTCAAAATTGACCCAAGAAAGCATCCACAATTACTGAACTCCACTAGATGGGAGAACACTGCTCCTACAGTATTTATACATCTCTCCACCAATGTAACTTCCATATAATTATACTACTCATGAATAAAGAAAAGGTCACAAAAAAGCAGATGTTTGTGATCATAAGTAGATGGTGCAGTATGTAAAGGAATAGATAAAGGGTGGAATCAAGAGTTAATCATTTTATTTTCTTATGCTTGAGAAATGGTTAACTATCCCACATATGATTTTTTTCATTTCCCTCATCTTTTGTAAAGCATCTGTATGTAGAATAATGTATGTTCTGTGTACATTAGGAAAATACTGTTACGGCACTAATTATTTTGGTTTCATTGTGTTGTGGGTGATTTTCTCTGTTATCTCAAATACTATGTTAAAGTACAAAATTGCTTTTGATTTCATTTCAAACAAACTTTGTTTATTAAAAAATATTTATGGTGTTCACTGATAAAATAACTATAATGTAAATTTTATAAACCAGGCCTATTTTGTATAGCTTTGTAGAAATCAAATTATTGTGCTGTGTAGCAGCAGTGAACTATAAAAAGCTATAACATTTTATTAATGTGAGTCCCCCAAGGATTTTCTGCTAATGAACTAGTTCTTTTTAAGTAAAACTTTAATATAAGTTCACTGGAAGTAAGAGCTCTACTTAGAAAGTTATTGTGTGCTAGAAACTAAAACCTATTAAAATGTGGTAGCAGTTCTCAAATGAAAGTGACTGCTGCAGGGCTGAGAGAAGCATATGGGAGTTTCCTATTCTTACTCTTAAGAAGAAATAATAGATTGGAGATTGGAGAAAATTGAATATTAAAAAATGTCTTGTACTTAAAAAATTCATAGCCTTAATATTATTTAAAACAAATCTATCAAGCAGTGTTAGTAGGACTACAAAGCATAAGGATTAGCAAACACTCACTGACAAATTCTCCATCTACATTTTCTTATGAGGGTTGTGGAGGCAACATCAAGTCAACTCCTTTAAACAGAATTCTCTAGATGATCCAATAACATCTAAATACTGTATACAAGCCAAACAATGTGCTTTGGGCCTGCCTTTTGCCTCATCTCAGAGCAATATTCCTAGTACAGAACCTGCAGGAAGCCCTGGCGGCATCCTCAGCAGATGCCCAAACTACCTCAATGAGCTCCTCAAAATTGGAGTAATCACAGCAGGGAGCTCATTTTGGCTGCTTGTACCCCTGATATCATTCACCATTCCAGAGCTTGTGACAATGGGAATATAGATTGAGCAATATATAGAAACCTTTTTCCATGAACTTAGCACCCACTTTACAACAACCACTTGGTACAACTACAAAGCTGCTAGCAATGCATCAATTGATTTATTAATCCCAGATGAATTCCTCTATATCAAGCAGCTACAAACAAACAACTTGTTTTCAGAGGAGCACTATGACTTCAGATGTAGATGTGCTGATCTCATCCTGATCTCACATTAGGCTGTGAACCTCCTCCACAGATGACACCGGAATTGGAAATATTGAAAATCTTTAATCTACATCATGTACTCCAAAGCATCACTATGTAAGATTACAGGATTTTGCAGATCACTGTCAAATTAGCACATTGCTTCCAAAACAAGCCTATTTGTGTCTTTAATTCAATGACTTTATTATAGAGCTGTTCACTGGTGGTGAAAACCAAAATCTAACCTGCCCATAAGTGCTACATTTCAAACCAAACTCACCCATGCCTACCACATTTAGTACCCAAGACCATATATACTCATATTTGGTAGTGATATATTAATCCACCCTACTCCTTTACATTATTCCACATATCTTACAGTGCCTTTAGACATATCATCAGTGATATTCCTGGGATGACGGGGGTTTTCATATCTTACAATTTCAGATACTTTCACCCAGGAGACCCAGATGAGGCTGGTCAGACCCCAGTGTCAAGCTACAGGTCATTTCTCTTTGTCCAGAGCCATCGTGGGGTCTTTTCTGCAGCCTCGGATGCTGTCTTGATGTCTATTCTGTGGTGGGCTCCCTTGCTGTGCAAATGAATGAAGGCATGCCAGAGAGATTGGCCAGCGAATCTCCTACTGCCTACCTCGATAGCCTGGTATTTGGCCCTCTCCCTATCATACACCTGGTTAATCCTGTCTTTCCAGGGTACAATTATTTCTAGCATAACCACCTATCTAACTGACTCAACAAGCAGTACAATGTCTGGCTGCACCAAGGTTGTGACTATGTGAACCAGGGACACAAGTTTCCTGTCTAGGTTGGCACTCGTCTGCCCATCTGTAGCTGTGCTGAGGAGATCTGTTCAAGCTTAACTTAGGGTTTGAGGCCTCTTCCCTGCCTATACAACTCTTGTTGTCAGGCAGTTCTTACACAGGGAGATAGCTATGCAAATAGTCACTGCCATTGCTTTCAGCACCTGGTCATGGTGCCAGTGATAGCACCCTTTTCCCAGGGGTTTAGAGCAGCTGGTAGCAATGTGCTCAAGGGTTCCCATTCCTTTGCACAAGCTGCAACAGGGTGTATCTGCCTTCCCCCAGAGGTATAGGTTTGTGGGACTGGGTAAAACATCATAGACTAATTGAATTAGGAACTTAATGTGCTGGGGTTCTGCACACCATAGGTTCCTTCTATTTTATGTTACTCTCTACTGTCTGGTCCCACCTTGTCCATGCACTCTGCTGTCACATTCCAGCTGCCTTGCTGGCATGGACTTCCTCTACTACCGATCTCATGTCCTGTTGAACTACTGAACTATGTGCTGTCTCTCTTTCCCCTGGATTTTCTTATATTGGAGTTTGAATGGCAACCCCAGTCTTGCTCGTCCGACGGTCACCATGCCTACCAATACACTGTGGTGTAGTCTTGCCTCTGCCTATCCTTAGCCTTCCACTTTGTGGCTGTTTTTGCCTCAATGCTGGCTTGAGAGACATTCGGATCACCGGACTCTCTGTATTGCAGCACTTCCCTTGCATGGGTGACTGTGAGCTCCTCCATGATGGAACTAAGGGAGATTCAGCCTGTTTTTCTTCATGTACAGAGCTGTGCTGCCAATCATCTCTGCAGGTAATGGCTAATCTTCTTTTCCAGTCCTTCCATAGCAGATATTGAGAACTCATTTACAAGCAATGTCCACAACATTTGTGGAAGGATCCCTTGCTGATAAATCCAATCATTAAAATTGCCCGGGAGTTCTGACTTTTCTACTGTGGTCAACCACCACTGGAGTTCCTCCACGGAGGTTCTGACAGACTCTGTATTCTTTAGTGGGCTGTTAAACACTTTGACAGGACTCTTCTTAGACTTCTCCATCAGACTTGGCATGGAGGTCCCTCCCACTGTGAACCAGCACTGATGAGCACAAGGGACCTAGACATCTTGGGCTTAATAGTCATCTTTACCCACACAATGAGCCACTCCAGCTCATTGTTCATTGTTGCTCACAGTTCAGGTAACCCATTATTGCTCTGATCAGTGGTTGTCATCTCAGTTGACTTTGTCACCATTTTCATTACTAGGGAGAAGAGGACAACTGAGACAGTACGTCCTGTAATAATCCTGTTCTCCAAGTCTTGCCATGAAGATGACAATATCCTGAGGATACCCTCAGCCTGATAAAACCCAGGATGAATTTCATCATGTTACTGGCATGACAGGGTGATCCCAACTACCTTATGGAGCATTGATTATGCTGCATTTGTAGGATCTATCCATAGGACTTAGAGATATCCCCCGCTTCCCATTCTCTTTTGCCACTTGGCTTTCTGATCCGCTGAGTGACCACACCTGTATGCTCCGAGCAGCCTGGAATGTGAGGACCCCCCCTTTCTTCACAGTTGTGTTGACATAACCATTTCTGAGGAGAAACTCAGTAAGATGCCAGGTAAAGAGACTGAAAAATATCTTTCCCTCCATTCTCAGCAGTGAGATGACTATGAACACCTTATGCAAATCTCCATTGCTGATCTACCTTTCCCCTTTTCTGGATAGCACAAAGGATCTTCCACAGTCGTTGTAGCAGTCAGTTGCATCTCCTATACACCTATTAAGGGACATCACTCGGTCCTGGTGCTGAGCTTGATCTTGCTCCTCTTTTAATCTTGAATATGTCTTGCCAGGTGGGTGCTCTGTTGTGAAATTTGGTGGTCTGTGGTGGTGGATGGGTGAATATTCTGCACTCACTCAGTTCCTGCTCTCTCATGATCCATGAATAGATGTCATGGAGACGTAGATTTCAGTTACCTAAAGGTGTTTGTTGTTACTTAATAAGAATAATATAACAGTCCTCATTATAGATGGTTATGTATAAAATGTGTTTTAATTGCATTAACTGTCTGTGTGGAGCTTCTACCTCCTTTATACCTGTACTGGAACAAATGGGTACATATACAAAACAGAGCATAATCTAAAAAATGACAACATGCCCTTTACAAAAAGAACCTTAATATAAACCAAATAAAATGTTCAAAAATGCACCCTTCAAAAATGGACCCATCTCTAATTAATCCTGTAAGCATATTGACTCATCATTGTATATTTACCTAAAGTTTGATATTACTTAGCAGTCTTTGGAACACTGGCACATTATTTCCTCTTTGTAATAAATGGTTTTTGTTTCATAAAGATGTTATTACACTTTCTTTAATTTAACAACATTATTACACTTATCCTAAGCTTTCTGCTTTTGGGTATGAATGTCTTTGTTAGAATTACTAAAACATTAACCTACATATTGTATTATGCCACTTCAGTAGAGCTTATGTCACCACCAACACATTCAAGACATTAAGTTCCATGCTAGACAGCAAGAATAATAATAATGATAATAATAGTTCCTTGTTAGTTCCATACAAGAGTAGTCCTTCAGAGGACATTATCACATATTCACACATGCACACACCAGAGCATGTCTAGGGTTGCCTTAAAATAACAGTATGTACATTATTGAATGGAAGTCTCTAGATGAAAATACTTAAATACCTTGGGAATATGCAGTTAACACTCTGCCTTTACTGTAAGAAATATAAAAACTATTCATTTTAAACTGTTTGGTTATTATGTGCCATCTAACTGATGTAAAAACAGCTTATACATGTAATACCTCAAAAGATCAAGTCTTTTCTAAAGTGTTTGAATGTGCGACTGACATAGATCTATGATGTTAAGAAACTTCATTGCCACGGAGACAAGTTCAGTTTGCAACCTCACATCGAAGGCACAGCAATCATTGCTATAAGAATTCATCACATCAAAGATGACCATGCTTGCAGCGTTGAAGCAACAGCTCTGTCAAAAAGTAACTGGTGCTATGATTTGGATTCAGCACATCGGTGCTAGCTTGCCACTGGTTAAATATTTGCTGTAGAGGACAAAATGCAAGACATAAATGACTCAAAAAAGTAAAACTTGTTGTGAAATAAATTAATGTTGTCCTGAGTCAGTGGCCCCAGTAATCACTGGGAATGAGGACATTTTTCTTTAGTTAAGGCTTGATTTTTGCCTTTCCATAGAGACCCATTTCACATCCTGGCTCTTGTACAATACAAATAAATAAATAGAAAATGTTATGTTTGTATTCTGTCTTTCTGTATTTTTTCATACATTGTTTTCTTTATTTATGTGGGTTTGTGGTCTACTTAATATTTTTGTTGTTGTTGTGGATAATCCAGTTCTGTCATTAGTTTTCCCATTTGTTTTCATATACTGTAGTTAATATATTTTCACCTTTTTCCCACAACCCCATTATGTTTTCATAGGTACTGGAATTTCAGGGTACTTTTTTGTATTGCTGCTCTGGCATTGACATGTATGAATGACTGTAAGTGCGAGACGTGTCAAAATCCTCACAACGATATAAAGGTCGCCATTGTGAATTTCCAGTTTGTCCAAGACTGTGGATATCAAATCAATCTCTGCATGTTGGCTAACATTTTAAAAGACTTTTAGGAGTAGGATTTTTTTGTAGGACCTCCAACCAAAAGTTTTTATCAGTCTTGAAAAGGCAATTATCTCAGATTCTTTCTCATTTCTGACCTTTGCCTTCCTCTACGTTTCATCTGTCAGTCCTTTCTGTAAAACACCAGATTTACTTATGTAAGTTGTAACAAAAAGAAAATGATTTTAAAATTAAAAATAGACTTTCACTTATAATCCGCAATTTTGCATGTCTCCTATACTTTTATGAAAATAACACATAAATGATCTTTATTTTATTCTTTGAGATTCTGTAAAAAGCTAAGTTACAAATAAAGTACTATCTATCTATCTATCTATCTATCTATCTATCTATCTATCTATCTATCTATCTATCTA
>JANRMT010062836.1:16845394-16861415 GCA_026402145.1 Polypterus bichir lapradei
CTATCTATCTATCTATCTATCTATCTATCTATCTATCTATCTATCTAAACATTTGTTGTGCATATTTATTTTGTCATAATAAAGATTTTTGTGTGTACAGGACTAGGTTGATGATTACAATTTATTCTTCCTGAAATTAATTAAATGGATAGTGATGGCATATTTGCGACTAAAGCATCCAAAATATTTAATATTGTAAGAAGTTCCAAGCAAATGGTAAAATGCAAGTATAAATAGATAGAACTTGTTATGCTAAAAAGCATGTGTTTCATACGTCTATGTAGTGTTCATTTGTAAAATCAATTCTGCTTAAAAGGAACTTTGGTATCTGACATAACACTAAAGGGAAACCCTTTCTTCGAGTTGCACTCTCCACTTGAATTACCCTCAGGGCTTAAATCTTACTGCATGTTATGTCAATCTACCTCTACCAGTAATTATTCTTTTGTGAGTCCCATGGTCTGAATAAAACACTCTTGTTTGTTAAAAAAAAAAAAGTAACATCTCTGCATTTATTTATGTTACTAGTATGCAGCTTATCTTCCTCCTCCAGAGATTGATGACACTTTTTAACTTACAGAATTTTAACTCCTGCATACATTTTACAGATACTTTAGCTGCTGAATACTATCAAATACAGCAGTCAAATGGCACAAACTGGCACTTTAAACCAATGAAATAACTGATATAAGAACGCAGAGCAGATCACTCAAATGTGCTGCTTTCATCAAGTTACAATTATACTCCACTTCTTTATTTTTAAGCAGAGACTAATCCAAATGTCACTTAATATGTGTGTGTGTATGTTGAATTAGCATCCTTCTTTGTTGGCATTTATTTTATTTTCACTGTTACCATTCCCTTTGTGCTCTGCTCGAGATGGAGGGGTCAAAATGTGAAATGCTCAATCAGGCAAACAGAATTTTGCAGGCTGAGCACAGATTTTCCCACTTACCCTACTGCTTTATTCAGCTTATCCCCTTCCCAAGAAGAAGGATAAACAGTGGTCTCTTGATTCGATGTGAGCATTTGACTTTCCACTTTTAGTGCTAATCAATAATTGTTATAATTAAAATTGATAGCTGCAAATAACTTGGGACAAGGCTCTTGCCAGCATACTGATTGCGTATTTGGCTTCAAAAGATAGGCAGCAGTGTGGAACACTTATTTTCCAATTTGCTTTTAGCTGTGCACAAATTGCTTTAGCTGTATCCAGCTGATTTAGACCTTGCCTGGAGGTGAACAAGATTAATTGAGAGTTGCACATTCATTGCTTACAGAATGGACTCTGTAATTGGAGAAATTTGTTAGTGCCAGTTATAAAATAACAATATAGTTTGTGTTTTTCTTGAGTTGTCTTTTATTGAATTTGAAGCAGGCGCAAACACACGCACACACACACACACACCTATATATATATATATTATGTGTGTGTATATGTATAAACTGTATATATAGCAGATAAATATACTGTATGTATGTATTGCATGGGAGTATGTGTATATATAAAAAATATATGTGTATAAAAAATAAAAACCAACACACTCTCATAGAAATGCAATCTAGATGGAAAAAACTGCAGTGAAGCTCTTACTTAAAGTACCAGAGAAATTGCAGTCAATATTCTGTACACTGTAACATTACTCCAATAATGTGATATTGATTATTTGGGACCATTACAGAAAAGGCAAGTCTGTGTTATCTGTGATGTGACTAAGATTTGTAATAAAGTGCACACAAGCTCTTGTATATCCTCAGGCATTTTTTAACAATTTTAAAGAAAAAAAAAAAAAGAAGCGGCTGCAGTGCAATATTGTTTTTAGCCCTTTTATTTTTGTGTGGATTTAGAAGCTGTGTCTAACAGAATAGCTTTTTTTTTGCGTTTAGGATGGTTTCTTTTTTTTAACCATTTCTTTAGGAATGCAATGTGTGTATTGCCCTCGCACATTAAAGAAAATACTCAACATGCTGTGCTTCAGAACAACCTACTTAATCCATTTTTTGCCCATTCAGCTATTGTATGCTGCTGATTTCTGCTCAGAATTCTAAAAACAGTTTAAATGTTTGATTGTCTTGTCTTATATAATTTTCCCTAATGAATGTGTCCTAAAAGAAAGTGCCAACAGATACAAATGAATGTTTAAAATTTGACGGCTTACTGGTGATTGTGGTTGGAATGGGTGTTGAAAACTTTTTTTTTCATTTTTTAATTTCCTTTCAAAATACATTATACAGGCTTATCATTTGTGAATTTGATAGGCAGCCTGCAATGCAGAACCTGTTTAAAAATGCAGAACACAAAGGAATGGATCTGAGCTTATGCTACACTGGTTCATAAATAGTTCTTTTTAAAAGCAGTTTTGAAATGCTAAGCCTTAATACAATGATCACTATTATTAGTGTAATTGTATAATATAATCTCTAAAAAAGAACACCGTCCACAAAGGGACTTTAACCATATTGAATTTGCTTTGCTTTAAATTGAATGCCCAAAGAGGCTTTTGAGTGTGATGTGTATTACTAGCACATGTGCCTTTACAAAATAGAAATCACATTGTTGTGATACAGTAATCTTTACGGTTACATGATACATTAGGTTCTTTAAAAAATATTTTCTTATAAATGAACTTAGGCTTTATTTTATAACAATTACTGGAATATCCTCCGAATTAGTATATGATGATTGACTTCCTGTCAAAATATGTGCCAAATAATGGGTCGTCTTCCACAAAACATACCTGAAATATAATAAGAGTTAATAAGAAAAGCTTATTTTCTATTATTATAATTTTTGTTGTAAATAAGTAATAATTATTATGTAATTAAGCTTTCTTTACCTAATTAGAAATTGTATTTAGTGAAGTTGGTTGCTGGTATTACCTTACAGCTCCAGCGAGCCAAGTTGACTGGCTTTTCTGCCTGAACATTGTTTTTGAACAAGTTGCACATTCTCCATGCGTCCATCTTGGTTTTTTTTTCCAACATACAAAAGATATAATCATTAAATAAATTACATACTATCATGAGAGTATGCCCTTTGATAAACTGGTAACCCATCCTTAACTGGTCTCTGTTTTGAGCTCATTGATACCCAAAAAAACTATCTCAGAAAATTGAAGAAAGAATCAACGAAAGAAACTCTACACTTGGCATGTTAAAATGTTGTCTTGAAATCTGAAAAATATACACTTCTGTTTCTGAACCCTTTTTTTTATTTTAGCATAACAACTATTGATATTTTATGTATGCTTGGAAGATTTGTAAACCTGTATTGTCTACACTATAGTCTTACTAGCCTATAAGCAGAGAACGAAGGTGGTGTGAGAATAATATTCTTAGACAAACACCAGCAAATCTGGTGTCAAGCAAATAAGGGGATTGAATTCCCTCTAGTATGTACTTTGGCATTATATTGAGGTTTAATTTATCTTTCAACACAAGCGATTGCCGTGCCTTCTGTATATGAGTTAGAGTGCAGGTATCTGGTACAAATACTTGAAGGGAATATAATATTCTGAAGCTGTCAATCGTAATAAGACTTTTGCTTGAGGCCACTGTTCATCCTGTAATGCTGAGTGTACCGAATAATTGGAGGAAACAAACCAAAAGGAACTAATCTCCATACCCTTCCCCATGACAAGCAAAATGCACAAAAAATCAAAACCTGCACACTACTGTGTAACAAATTAAGTTACCAAGTGCAAGACTGACCTTATCTGCAAAGTGTTCGTATAATATAATCACATTTGTAAAATGTTGGTAACTGATAATGCAGCAGTAAATAGGCAGAAAAAAAATTTGATCTGCTCTTTCTCTACACATGCTGTCTTACTATTTACTTCAACATACAAAAGTATGATGACAACAAATAATCCCACACAACATATGTTTGTAATGAAACCAAGAGTTTTAGAGCTTTTAAACTGTTATTAAGTGAAAAGAAATACATAAAAATACTGTTCATTATTACATTTATACTGGCAACTTTTTATCAAAGGGGGTGGGGGGGTGGGGGGTCGGTCCTACTGCTCCGTGGTTATGCTAGTCTTCTGTTTGTTGTTATGTGTTTTTACATTGTGTTAGAGGCCAGAGTTCTTCTTTAGCATAATTGCAGGTTTTTAAGAAAACAAAAATGGCATCTTTGTTTGCAAATATGCACCCAAAATCTTTTTATAGATGATTGGTGTCACCTATTGCTAATGTAGTTCTATTGAGGGGTATCAGCATTCACGTGGGAATTGACATGGACACTTTGAGGGGTGGGACAGGGAGGAACTACCATAATGATGTGAATCTGATGGATTTTTATTGAATTTATGTGCTGGTTGTGGAATGCTCATTAAAAACACTGTACCTAAATATATAAGTCAGCACCTTAGCTGAAGAACAGTGATTAACTTTGCTATCATGTAATCTGATTAAAAACTGAATGTTCTAAACAATAAGAAAAGATAAAGTTATATTCTGTCAAGTGGTAACCATTTGATGTTATATTAGCTCATTTCCCCAGGGCATAAACCTGTTCAACTTCCATAAGCCTTGCAGGTAGGGCAGGGATCTTAGAAATTGCTAGCAAACATTCTGACTGAGATCAGCTTTCCTTTTCGGAAGATGCTCTTCCACATCTCAAGACAGGTCAGGGACTTCATGTCTGAATGGAACTTTTTAAAAACCTCAGTAGTGGTAGTGATTGCAAGGAGCTGTAGTCAAAAGGAGGTTGGTGTCTAATATGTCGGTGAGCCATTCAATTAAAGAAAGAAGAGCCTGTGGATATGGTTTTGGAGGAATGGAAGGTGCACTTTAAAGAACTGCTTAACCCAGCAGACCCTCCCACCTTGGAGAAGTCTGTATAAAAAGTATTTAATTAGGCCAATTGTTGAAGTTGAGATGCTCCACAGGGATCAAGGGCATTTTGGTAGATGAGATCTACCTAGATGTGTTGATTATTTGTTGCATATTGTTAAGATTCCTGGTTGATATCCATGTTTAAGTTTTCAATGCAAAAATTGCCCTTTTTTCAAATGACCGAACTAGAAGGTGTTTTTCCAGTAACACACTTCTTAGCTTTTTCAGGGAAACTCTGTAAAGGCACCAGAAAGAAGCCTTGAGTTAATAGTTATATCTAAGATTCAAGAAGAGCGATATGAACTACAGTACAGTATATGCTATACTAGCTGTAGTATCGTATCTAGTTAGGTTATCGTGGGAAAGAATAGGGCTGCTATACAGGTAGTCTGGTCCACGCTGAAGTTATCTATAGATCAGTGGTCTCAGACTCTGGTCCTGGAGGGCTGCAGGTTTTCATTGTAACCCTTTTCTTAATTAGTGACCTGTTTTTGCTACTAATTTACTTCTGTGAATTAATTTTAATTTACTTGCTCTTGAAGACTCAGACCTCTTAATTGTTTCTTTTTTCTTAATTAGCAGCAAAACAATGAGATACAAAATGAGCCAAAGCATGACCAGCAAACTGTGTCCATCATACAATATCGGAAAATAAAGAAAAATGAAGGTCTCAGGAATGTTGATCTTCTCAGGTCCACAAAACATTTTAACAGTGCTCTTAGAAAAAAGAAAATCAACAATTTCAGAAATGTATGCTATTGCACAATGAGAGCAGCAACAAGCCATAGAATTAAAGAATGGGTTTAATTAACAATAAGAATCGGCTCCTAATTAAGCAACTGGTAGGAGTCAAATTGGTTGGAGTTTGGGGCCGTCACTTAGTTGGTCTTCTGTTGGCTCACTCAACTTCACATTTCATTTTGTTTGGGTGCCATTTAAGAAAAGAAATGAAGCAATTCAGAGCAACAAATCTTACAAAACAAGTCAATTAAAACGGAAAGGAAAGGAGTTAATTAGTAGCAAAAACTGGTCACCAATTAAGAAAATGATTAGAATGAAAACCTGCAGCCACTGCAGCCCTCCAGGACTGGAGTTTGAGACCACTTCTATAGATTATTAGGTTGAATCCATTTACAATACATGTAGGACCCCAGAAAATTGAGTCTAGCCTCCTCAACAATACACTTTTTTAGCATATTAAAGCAAAGATTGTGCTTGGAGAGTATCCAGTTTGTACTACTGACCAGATGGTTGCATCTCTGGTTACTTGACATCAACCACTTATCCATATTAGGCTCAAAAGGAATCAGTACCTAACCTGGAAACATACGGTACGAGGCTGAAACTATTACTGGATAGGGCGCTACACCCAATCTTGTACACACTGGGACAATTAAGAGATGTGGGAGAAAAACTGGAGTGTCCAGAGTAACACTGATTGTAACAAATCACTCTGCCTCTTTCTCATTTTCAGTCTTGGAACTCAAAGAAAGCCCAGTGGATAGATTAAAGAGCTCCAGACACCTAAAAAAGTGTGTTCTGTTTTCCTCATGTATAGACTGAAAGCTGCTGCTAAATGGACACGTAGAGGGACAAGGAAGCATACAGGAAGAAGATAAGCCCCAGTAGGCCAACAGAGGGGCACCTCAGGACCATCTCTTTTAGTCACCTGACCCAAGAGAGCCTTATAAATAGAATCAACTTAGAGAAATCAGTTCACAATCACATGCTGCCAGGGTAGACACTTTAGTCTTTGGAGAGTGTACCATTTGCCTGTTTTTAAGGTAAATCCCATAAAGACGGTCTAAAAGGACTTAACAGTATTTGCTGGTAGGCTAGTTTGGAAATGCATTGTTTGAAAAAACATAAATTAAACATTTGATAGTAAAACAGGAAGGATTGGTTGCATTGGTGACATTATGTAGTGTGATAAAGACATTGTAAAGGTTTGGGGCAGCCACGGCTGCAAAGTAGGTTTAAAGATGAATAGAAACATTCACTGATCTGAGTCCAAAACAGAACTGATTGTATGGAGGCAAGATGGCGGCTTTAAAGGCAAGAATCGGAAGTGATGTCATCATTGGCCCCAGAACCGGAAGTGACATCATCATCATTGGCCCGGAACCCTGGAGTGGCATCACTGGGACCAGAAATGACATCATCAGAGGTGCCAGACCCGGAAGTGACATCTTCAGAGGTGCCTGGAGGGATTTCCTGAGAATGGTCTGCAAGGAACTGAGAGTGAGCGCACCCTGCCGCCCCTGGTCTCTTGTGGAATTACAATTACTCAGGCTCTTTAGCTGCCTCCTACTCACATGTTCGTGACAGTAGAAACTGATAGAACATGAACAGACAACAAGGCCAGGAGAAATGTCACATAATGGAGATGTTCAAAACTCACTAGTACCACCTTAAAATCTAAAATTATTGTTCTCTATTAGGGTGAGCAATTCTCTTAGGATAAGGAATTGAAATAACTCATGTCCTTCTTCTCGAGTGAGGGTAGAAAAGAGTGAGGATTGACCAATAGGTTGACATAGTGGTAACAGGTTAAATGAGAGACAATTGGTTTAACGTAGGACTCTCCTAGAAGCCACCACTCCTATGGAGAAGAGTCAATTTATGATGGTTATCTATTCAGGATGAGGTCTAAACACTTCCCATAGTAAATGTACTGAATGTGGCCTTCTGGGTCAGATCCAGAATAACCTAAAAAAGATTATATTCTATTACTGGCCCCAGAGACTCAGGGGAAATGTAAATTAAGTAAAATGTAAAATAGTACAAATGCAAAATGGAAAATGATGATTGTTCCTAGAGACAGAATAGCCTGGTCAGTGCTACTCAGACTTTTACCTCAGCGAATTACACCTGAACAAGTACTTAAAAATGAGGATGAGATATATTTATTTCATAAATGTTTTTCAATCTTTTGAAGCAAACTAAAAATAAGTAACAATTTGCTCCAGAAAGTCTCAAAATCATTATATCTTTTTGAAAGATTAAAGGCAAAAAAAATCAATAGGTGCAGCTGTGCTCTGGTTAAAAGAAAAAAAGCAATTACTATAGTTTTTCCCGTGGCTCACCGCAAAAGCATTGCAATATTAGTTGAAGACAGGTCACATGCTTTTAACTGGAACCATTCCTTTAGGGCATGTGTCCACAGAGGATAAGCAGAGGCTAACCAAGATGAACTTTGTCTTTCATGGTTCAGTAGCGAGGTGCAATCAGCTGCTTATGTTGGTTGACAAAAAGAAATCAACCGGCTGACATTGGGATCTGAGGAATTGAACCATTGATTGCTTTGGAACTGAGGGGTTAAGGCTATAAGATGATAAATGAAAACTGTGGCATAGAATAAATATTAAATAAACATTAGAAATATTGTCTCCTTGAATTTACAATACATTTTTATTATTTTACTTTGAAAGATAATTCATTAAACTTATTTTACAGAGTGCTTTATTTGGAGAATAAGAACATTTATATAAGACCATTCTACTGAAATGATGGCTGACAGTTTTAATTACCATTACTCAACACAGCTGGTACATTTATTTGTAGTTGATAAATATGCATCAAGAACAGAAATATTTAAAATAATGCATGTTTAAACAATTATGTAATTTTAATATTTACAGATGAATTGTTTTATATATTTTTTATATGTATGTTTTGAGTGATGGTGAAGCAGAAGGCGCATTATGTTAGTGCTCATCAATATTTCATATTTATATACATTAAATATATATACATATACAGTTGTTTCTGTCTTAATATCTATACTTTTTAGTGCTTTCAAAGCCAAGTTAACTCAATTCAGGGATGCATGTAGCTGGAATCTTTGCCAATAGCATGGAGCACAAGGTAGGAACCATTTAGGTGGCATCCCAGGATTGCAGAAAATAATCATTGGCTCCTGAGCAGTTCAGTGACATACAGTATTTCATGATTGGGAGTGTGAAAAAACCTACATGAACACAGACAGAATGTACTGCCGCAAGTGTGGCAGTTTGGATTTGATGAAGATAACCATGAGAAACATTTACTTAGGAAAGGGGTCAGAAGTGAGAGATAAGCCAAAACTTAAATGAAGAAATCAAAAAGTAGAAATAGGATCAAACACCGGGAAGTCTTTTTAGCAAAATGTAGCCTTTTAGGAAGTTGCAGAGTAATGTATTTATCAGGAAAGTTGGAAACCCTGGAAATGCCTTGGTTGACCTTTATACAGTCACTTGTTTGATGGCAGAAACATCATACTTTGCAAAGAATTTTGGGTAACATTAGCAGGTTGACAGCTGGACACAAATGTCACAAAATGTTGGCACCCACATAAAACCAAATATGATGTGGTAAGACAGTAAAAAAAAAAAAACAACTTAATCAAGAAGCTGAAATGTAAAATCCTTTTATCCTTGATGGAATTAATTAATAAAAGTACGATAATGTGTGATAATTAATAAATGTATTCATTATTAAAAGTATAGAAAAAATTAAAAGGTATACTGAACACAGTACATGCAAAATAGCAAAAATATTAATGTCATACTCTCAGAGCCACCTTAGTTCATTACATGTCAATGGAGGTCACAATCTATTCTAAGATTGTCTTAGGGATGATCACAGGACAAACACTTAAGCACAACCAATTCATAGTAACCAATATGTCTACAGTGAGGATAACATGGGGAAAAGCCAGGGTTCCCAGAGTAAACGTACATGGTCACAAAGGGAATGAGAATTCTCTACAGAGACATTGATGATTCCAGCTCAATAATAATATTGGCTTAATATTGCATGTCACAACTTTACACTGAATATCATGGTCCCAAAATTTAAAATGAAATATAAAGCTCAGATGGCTCAGAGATTTGTGCTCCTGCCTGATCAATCCTTGTGATAAATAATTGAGCCTTGACACAAAAAAAAGGTTTGGGGCAGCTTCCCGAATACTTGGAAAATGGCTGCTAAAGCAAAAAGGTTGCAAAAAATGGTCTTTACAGATAAGAGTCCAAAACAGAACTGAGATGTGCCACCCCCTGGTCTGACCGGGAATTACCTTCTTTTGAGCCCTTTAGCTGCCTTCCATGTGCACGTGTGTGACACCTTGCATTATGGGTTCCAATCCTACACCTAATCTTTGTTTGTGTGGGAGTTTGCATGCTTTCTCTGGGCTGGTATAAGTAAGTTTTTCTATGATGCCCCCAAAGACATGCATGGTAGGTTATTTGTTACATTTAAATTGCCCCCAGTGTGAGTGAATTCTGTATTTGTGATCATGTGTGACATGCAATTGGCTGCCATGTCCATGGCTTTGTGCCTTATGCTTGTGTTTTCCACAACCTTCAAGTGGATTGGGGGTTTAAGAATGGTGTTTTGTACTCATAGTTAAAACATCCAGAAGAGCGAATTTCTGATGTATGCTAAATTACACAAAATACATACAGTAGTTTTATTATACTTTGAAAATTGTATTTCTTAAGAGATTTAAGGGTATGTAAGATACTGTATGTAAGAATAAAACCAAGAAGAATTGGTACTGTTGAGAACTCTACTGCATATAACAGAAGCACAAATAGAAAACTAATAAAGAGTTAAAAATTCAATGAGATGGATTTAAAAGTGTGAATTGAGGTAAAGTGTACCAAAAAAATGATCGAGAAACTGAGAAATCAAACTAACTTTAGTTGAAATTAACAAGCTAAAGTTCTGAAACTAACTTGCAAATCTTTCCTCTAATTATGGCTATAAGAACTCTTGCTTGAGACAAAACTGGGACACAGATCACAGTGTGCTGCCAATATATAGTGACCAACTGAGCTACCTGTCTAAGACAGGTTGAAATTAATTATGTAATTAACGTGTTTTTTTATTTGATACGTTGTTTATCCATTTGGTCTGATATACACACCCAATCCTTTTCACTCGTCCTTTTTGCATAGAGCCTCTTGTTTTCGCTGCTTCCTTTTGTCATTGCTTGTCAAACGGACCACTCCTATAGTCAAAGTGTTTTGCTGGGAAGATGCAATGGTGGTCGCCACTGCATTGGCCAGGTTTTGTGACTCTAGCCCAGTTGTGGGTTTTGGTTTCCCGATGTGTGCGTCTATTTATTTTTATATTCACTCATTCATTGCCCACCATGCACAGTTATCAGTCATTAGCGATACTGCTATAGGCCTCATTTACGTGGCCTGAGCGGGTGCAATAACATTGCTATCACATTGCTACTGCCAGCACATAAAGTTGGACAAAAGAATAAGCCGATAAGATCAATTTTCTTATTTTTAGACGATTATTTGGAAGTTCATTTTTGAGTTTTTTGACTCTTCTTTTAACATGATTTGACTATTTTTACATTTTTCTTCTTAACCCTAGTAACCACGTAAACACACACAGACTCACGCTTAGACACTTGTCCTTTTATTCTTCCTGCCTGGCAGTTACTCTCTGTTGGATGTCTTCATTGTTAATGTTTGCAGATCACTATCTATTGGAATGTATTTTGTAATGTATGTACCAATAAAATGCATTGTATTTTTTATTCAAACAGATGGCATATGATAAAAGTTTACACTGCTTTTACGAATCTTATACCCAATGGCATATAAAAAAGTCATAGTAACCAGAACACCCAGATACACATACACTTGTCCCTCAATCAACTCTTAAACTGCCGCAACTGGCTATAGTAGGTTCCCAATGCAATTGCCTGGATGGCGGAGCCAAGTACAGTGGTGTGCCCCCTTCCTGATTTCTTATTCTTTTGCATGTTTGTCACACAAAATGTTTCTGATCATCAAACACATGTAACCATTAGTCAAATATAACACAAGTAAACACAAAATGCAGTTTTTAAATGATGGTTTTTATTATTTAGGGAGAAAAAAAATCCAAACCTACATGGCCCTGTGTGAAAAAGTAATTGCCCCCTTGTTAAAAAATAACCTAACTGTGGTGTATCACACCTGAGTTCAATTTCCGTAGCCACCCCCAGGCCTGATTACTGCCACACCTGTTTCAATCAAGAAATCACTTAAATAGGAGCTGCCTGACACAGAGAAGTAGACCAAAAGCACCTCAAAAGCTAGACATCATGCCAAGATCCAAAGAAATTCAGGAACAAATGAGAACAGAAGTAATTGAGATCTATCAGTCTGGTAAAGGTTATAAAGCCATTTCTAAAGCTTTGGGACTCCAGCGAACCACAGTGAGAGCCATTATCCACAAATGGCAAAAACATGGAACAGTGGTGAACCGTCCCAGGAGTGGCCAGCCGACCAAAATTACCCCATAAGCGCAGAGACGACTCATCCGAGAGGTCACAAAAGACCCCAGGACAACGTCTAAAGAACTGCAGGCCTCACTTGCCTCAATTAAGGTCAGTGTTCACGACTCCACCATAAGAAAGGCCTGCATGGCAGATTTCCAAGACGCAAACCACTGTTAAGCAAAAAGAACATTAGGGCTCGTCTCAATTTTGCTAAGAAACATCTCAATGATTGCCAAGACTTTTGGGAAAATACCTTGTGGACTGATGAGACAAAAGTTGAACTTTTTGGAAGGCAAATGTCCCGTTACATCTGGCGTAAAAGGAACACAGCATTTCAGAAAAAGAACATCATACCAACAGTAAAATATGGTGGTGGTAGTGTGATGGTCTGGGGTTGTTTTGCTGCTTCAGGACCTGGAAGGCTTGCTGTGATAGATGGAACCATGAATTCTACTGTCTACCAAAAAATCCTGAAGGAGAATGTCCGGCCATCTGTTCGTCAACTCAAGCTGAAGCGATCTTGAGTGCTGCAACAGGACAATGACCCAAAACACACCAGCAAATCCACCTCTGAATGGCTGAAGAAAAACAAAATGAAGACTTTGGAGTGGCCTAGTCAAAGTCCTGACCTGAATCCAATTGAGATGCTATGGCATGACCTTAAAAAGGCGGTTCATGCTAGAAAACCCTCAAATAAAGCTGAATTACAACAATTCTGCAAAGATGAGTGGGCCAAAATTCCTCCAGAGCGCTGTAAAAGACTCATTGCAAGTTATCGCAAACGCTTGATTGCAGTTATTGCTGCTAAGGGTGGCCCAACCAGTTATTAGGTTCAGGGGGCAATTTTCTCCCTAAATAATAAAAACCATCATTTAAAAACTGCATTTTGTGTTTACTTGTGTTATATTTGACTAATGGTTAAATGTGTTTGATGATCAGAAACATTTTGTGTGACAAACATGCAAAAGAATAAGAAATCAGGAAGGCAAACCTTATGTAATCGTTGTCTCAAAAAAAGGCAAATAAAACATGAGTTAAAGTGTTACTTTGCATCTTTTCAGAAAGGACAATTCCTTCTGTTAAGACTGGCAAGAGGAGGTGGGTCCAAGTGGATGGACACCAGGAAACGACATCAGTAGTGGAAAGGGAGAGAAAGACAAGGAGTGTCATACCATGAAGCAGCGGAGAAGTAACGTCACCAGAGTTCTTAAACTCTTCCCTATATGCACACACGTGACAGGCGAATGCACATGAGCAGAAACCAAAGCTAGCAAATGTAAGCAAATGTCAATGACCACCTAACAGATATCCAAAAACAATAAAACATTGATCCAAATAAATAAATAAACATATGTGCAGAAATTCAGGAACAGATTAAGTTATGTCAAAACAATGACAGAACAACCTTGCGAAAAAAAATTGCATATGTGTAAACAAATCTAAACATTGCAAAATTGTTTTAATTCCAGGTGACAGCTGCTTCTTGAATCCTTTTTCTTGCAATTCTCTCCCTCTCTCAGCCTCTTGTACCTCGGTTTCCCTACTAGTGACCATGTGTCCCACCCTAGCCCCTGACTCTTCAGCAGTGAGCAGTCATTAATATCCACTGTGGGGTTATTTATAGGATAATCCCTAGATTTATTTTACAGGATCACAGGCACCCCAGTTAAATTCCACACCTGTCACTTCAGAATGCTCTCTGGCAGCCCTCAGACATACAGCTTTCATGAGCTCCTAGTTATGTTTAAAAGAGTAGGCACTCACAGTGGTTTTTGGGATGCCTGTTGATGTTGGTAGGAAATTACTATTCTTGTGGAGGACTTTTTCTGGATTTGTTTCAATCTATCTGTGAACATCCACAGACTGTCTACCCAAATTGTTTTGGAAAGACATTTTCCATCTTCCAGTATTGAGTTCTCTCTATCTGTGTTGTCCAGTTTTTGCGCTCTCAGCATGGCCTTTCTGTCCCTGAAAACTCCTACTAACACATAACCCTTCAAAGTTGTGCATTTCCAATTTAAAGGTTTGCAAATCAATGCAGATGTTTAAATAATAAATCCGTTGCATGTACAGTAATTATTAGTTTTTACATTACTCAGTACACATTAGACAAAAACCCTGCCTCAATATTCATCTTTGACAAAAAAACCTTAGATTTTAAAAGACAGAACATATTCGATTCAATTTGATGTATTTTAAACAGCACAAGCTCAGTTGCTGTATACATTTCTAAATATAATATAGAAAGCTCAAAATTACATTAAGTAAAACACAAAAGCAACTAATAAAGTAAAAAAAAGTTGGAAGAAATTCATATCCAAGTATATTAGGTCTTTGCATTCCAAAAAATAAATTTAAGGTTGAAATTCTCTAGAATAACAAATTATACATTTGCTGTTTATGTTATGTATTTTTCTTGCTCTCTTTTCTCTGAAACTCAAAGTGGCAAGGATCATAAGCCCTATATGTTGCTTATATTTGAATTTCACAATGTGTGAGATATGATCATCTTTTATCAGACATGGCATCACTTCTTCCTCAAGATGTATTATCCCCGTTTACTATACAACCACATGCATAACTACAGTATGTGAAGATAAGATAATGCTGGAAGTAAAACCTTCAATGTTTTGAGCAATATAAAAAAAATCATCAGATCTGAAAGTATGTCCAGTTATGAGATAATGAATAAGTTTTGCAAATAAATTCTCTCATATCTGAAAATAATGGGAAATGTACATTCAAATGTAGATTTTCTGGATTTGTGAAATATGTGATGATGCGGGTTCTCTTCCATGCTCTCATCGTCCGTTCGGGAACCCTGAACCCAACACCGAGATGAGCTGACAAATAGGGACAAAACTCTCAAGGCCAGGGGATATTCCATAAAGTGCTTTTATTTAAAACAATACTCAAATCAAAAAGTGCAAAGTCAAAGTTCAATAAATAAATCCATAAAATCAAGTGTCCAGTGGGGTTAAAATCAACAATAAATAAATCCTTTAAAACGCAAGGTTAATATATGAAGCAAATAAAATGCAGTCTCTTCCTCTCCATTTACTCTCCAGCCCACCTCTGTCTCTTTCTCCCCGGCTCTCCATTACTCGCGGCCAGCGGAGACCAACAACCACGAGCTCCTTCAGTTAACCTCTGTCTTGGCCTCCATCAGGAAGTCACTGCCACGCCGCTGAGGTCAACTCTCCTCCCTCGATCCTTCGCGCACCCGCAGTCGCTCCTCAGATCCTTCGGGAGGGCACCTCTCCTGCTCACCCCACTCACTGGTACGTTCAGTGGGGCGAACGTGCAACAGAATAACGCTCCTTCGCGGGACCCCAGCTCATGGCGTTTCCACCTTCCAGGTGGCCGGATCGTCACCACCTGACTGCTGTTTTCCGACCTTTTACTGCATTCGCCTATCTCTCTCTTCCTCCACGATTTCTCTTATCTTTCTCCACGATTCTTCCCTTCCCTATCTGGTGTACCTTCGTTTATATATATACACTAGCAAAATACCCGTGCTTCGCAGCGGAGAAGTAGTGTGTTAAAGAAGTAATGAAAAAGAAAAGGAAACATTTTGAAAATAACGTAACATGATTGTCAATGTAATTGTTTTGTCACTGTTGTGAGTGATGAGTGTTGCTGTCATATATATATATATATATATATATATATATATAAATATATATATATATATTTACACACACACACATAAACATATATATATACATATCTATACATATACACATATATATACACACACACATATATACATACATATATATATATATATCTACATATATACACATACATATACATACACACATACATACATACACACACATATATACACACAAATACATATATATATACATACACACACACATATATAAACATATATATACATAT
>JANRMT010062836.1:16861815-16885311 GCA_026402145.1 Polypterus bichir lapradei
TTTAAATAGAACGAATTTTTATTTAGTCGACAGAAATGTCTTTGGTAGGAATGTAAGTTAAATGTAGGCATCATTGCATAAATTTTTCTTCACCAAAGAAATGTAAAGAGTAAATTCGCCTTACATTCCAACCAAAAATATTTGTGTCGACTAAATAGAACTTGAAAAGATATATTTTTTCGAATGTGATCGCGCAATTCAGATCGAGTTGACGCACACTACATCGAGCTCGTGTGCTATTGTGGTTTCGCCTGCGTGCCTCAATAAGTCACCCTCCCCTTGCTCTTACTTTTTTAGCATTCATCTAATGATTACACTGAGTATGGCTTTACCAAAACAATCATTGATGGCGAATAAAGTATCTATTATTCATAAAGCTTCAATTGGTGATCTGTCTTTCTGCGTTAACCGCATATTTTTTCATACGTCTTAAACCAAGGGGATGCGAGGGTAAAATGAATCGGGAAGCGGTGGTATATATGTATGTGTGTGTATATATATGTATGTATATATATATTGAAATAGTTTTACTGTGAAATAATGCAAAGAGTACGCAACACGTGTTTCGCCCTAATTTTGGGGTCATCAGGTGTACATACTCAGTGCACCCCCTCTCAGGAATCGAACCTTGGCGCTAGAGGCAAAGCCTCTTCCATTGCGCCACAGCGTGTGGTTTGTCTATTTGAGAGTATGTAGATCGGGGTATATGTGTATATATATATATATATATATATATATATATATATATATATCTATATACTCGCGCTTCGCAGCGGAGAAGTAGTGTGTTAAAGAAGTTATGAAAAAGAACTTAAAAATAAAGAATTTTAAAAATAACGTAACATGATTGTCAATATACAGTAATTGTTTTGTGAGTGTTACTGAGTGTTGCTGTCATCAAGGATTTGATTATCATTATTTCTTTCAATCAGGTTCGTATTTGTAGGATGTGTTGTGTTCAAGTCACATTCTGTGTTTGTCAATCTTAGTAAAGATAACAGGTTTCATTCATCGATTCGTTTCTTACTGCATCAATAAACAGCTCGTCTTCCTCTTTATCTGAGACGTGACACACTGCATGCACGGGTTTTTTTTTACACTGTCTTCCTTTAGCGGGACATTGACTTTTTCCACCGTGTGCTTTGTTTCCGCAGTAGTTGCACTTATGAATATGCTTGTATGTGTCAGACGCATCATATTTTTTTGCTGCCTTCTCAATTGTGTAATTCGGTTTTTGTTCAGCACTCTTTGGAACTGTTGCTTTTTGTCTGTGCACTGCATCAGTTCATGTGAGCTGCTCGGTGTACATGCATCGAAGGTTCCCAGCTGTGCTGGTGCCATCTCGTGCGATGTCCACGGCTGTATTTAATGTTAGCTAAGACCCGGCACTTAAAAGTTTCTCTCGCAGTTTCGCTGAGTTTGTGCCAAACACCACCCTGACCATCTCATCTTCGTCTGCATAAGCACAGTCCTTCACCCGTGAATATTTAGCGGCAGTGTTTCTATTGGATGCCGCTGACGGACGGCCTTATATGGGCAGGCACTAAATTACGTGGGAGGCGTAACTCCGCCTCCCACGGCCATCGAGCAGACGTCTATTATAGTATATGGACGAAAAAATAGGTTCCAGTTATGACCATTACGCGTAGAATTTCGAAATGAAACCTGCCCAACTTTTGTAAGTAAGCTGTAAGGAATGAGCCTGCCAAATTTCAGCCTTCTACCTACACGGGAAGTTGGAGAATTAGTGATGAGTCAGTGAGTCAGTGAGTGAGTGAGTGAGTGAATGAGTGAGTCAGTGAGTGCTTTCCCTTTTATTAGTATAGATATACCCCTCTGCCTCCGTGGGCACAGCGTCTTAATTACACGACCGCAGGAAGTCAATGAGGCAAACAAGAACAACTGCACCCACACGTGCAGGTGCGACTCGCTTCAATCACCTCATTAACTTCCCGCGGTCAAGCAATCGCGGCCACGGAGAATGACACGGCTATACGGATTTTAAAAAACCTGACTTTTTTTCGAAAGCCGCAGACCCGCTATACCACAAAATACACTTTTAAATTTTCAAAAATAAAACATCCTTGGAGTACAGCACAGTAAAAAGGGCACTGTGATAATCCAAATGGTTGTGTGATGTTGGTGGGGTCTACTCAAGCTTAAGCCCTCCATGAATCCAATCCATTAGTAATTCTTATAACAGCTTCAATGTGACCAAAAAATATACAAGTTTATACAACGTAATAAATAACACATATTATTATCATTATCATTGCCTGACACCCCTCCTGGGGCATAGCCTGTCGACAAAGTTCCTCCAGTCATCTCTGTCCTCTGCCTTCTTCTTTAGCTGGCTTTAGTTGCATCTGTCCAACCTTCTTTGTCAGTGATACTTCCCAGGTAGGTGAATGTTTCCACTTCTTCCAAAGCTTCCCCTTCCAGCATTACCTGGTTCATGTTGCCTGTATTGATCTTCAGGATCTTGGTCTTCCTTCTGTGTATATTGATTCCTAATTGTGCTGAGGTACCTCCATAAATACCTAGTCTCTTTGTTGCTTATCACAAAAGCACATGTTTACATTTTCTGAAGGCAAAGTCATGTATTAGGCCATCACACAACAGCTTCTGTGTGAGGTCTGAATCATGCTGATGATTATCAAGCTGCTTATATGTTGTTGTGCCAAGGATGACCTCATGTATTTCTTGGTGAGCTTATGTTTTAAAAAACTGGTAACTGGAAGGTTGCTGTAATCTGGATGGTAATCCATAGATTTGGACTTGGTATTGGTATTGGTGCAAATTGGTATTTCCTTTATAAATGAATGCCTAATTAGTTGTTATGATAATAATTTAACAATAATAATAATAATAATTGTTGTTGTTGTAAATAATAATAATAATAATAATATTAATGGTCCAGGGTATCAATGCACTGTTACTCTTTGTTACTTGATAAACCCAACAGTATTGCTTGTGACATGTGATGCAACAACAACAAAATAAATTGTAGTACCACTACTAATCATCTTATATATTAAACGTCTATGCGTGGAAGTGTGTCTGTCTGTCCAGCCCGGAAGTGGAAACAGAAACTTGCTTAGCCGCTAATACACAAGCGAGGCAAGCATGTCGGCAAAATGTAACCACCGAAGAAAGAGTCGCTCACTTAGCCACTAATACAGAAGCGAGGTGTGCACATCAGCAAAACCGCATCCCTTTTATATTTCCTTCCGCTGTTAATACACACAGTGGCGCAGTGAGTAGCGCTGCTGCCTCGCAGTTAGGAGACCCAAGTTCACTTCCCGGGTCCTCCCTGCATGGAGTTTGCATGTTCTCCCTGCGTCTGCTTGGGTTTCCTCTGGGTACTCCAGTTTCCTCCTACAGTCCAAAAACATGCAGGTTAGGTGCATTGGCGATTCTAAATTGTCCCTAGTGTGTGCTTGGTGTATGTGTGCGCCCTACAGTGGGCTGGCAACCTGCCCTGGGTTTGTTTCCTGCCTTGTTGGCTGGGATTGGCTCTGGCAGACCCCCATGACCCTGTAGTTAGGATATAGTGGGTTGGATAATGGATGGATGTTCATACACAAGTGAGTTGAGCATGTCAGCAAAACGAAACTTCGTAGGAGCAAGATACCCAGAGTAGTTCCTTTCAATTACCTGACATCTCTACATTTCAATTTTTTTTGATGATTTCAAGTGTTTTTAGGACTCGTTTTACAGCACGGGCTTACACAGCTAGTAATAATATATTAAATACTATTACTTATAATAATAAGATGAAAACTAACATTACTACTGAACATGCTTAAATTGCTTACTAAATGCAGTAAATGCAGGGTCAAAATGAAGTTAACTATATAAATATTTTAAAAAGGAACATGTGAATATGTCATCCACACTTATGAATTTAGCTAAACTACATTTTGTCCTTGTAATGACAGCAGATAGCAAATCAAGTTAGTGATGTTAGTTGCCAATAAAACAAACCAACAAATGAAATTCATCTGAGCTAATTGCTCTTTTTCTACGTGAAAGTTGCTTACGTGGTGTTTTCCCACAGTTCAGCCAATAACTAAATGGGAAGAGCCTGTGTTTTGGGAAAATGCAACAACACTCAGGGCACTTCATATGTCGACTAATATTAGCAGCCTTTAACAACGTGTGTAGGTCCTGAGGTTTATCTGGTAGTAATAATTAATCCACAATCATGTGTCAGTTAGGTACTGTAACATCAGATGATATCTGTTAAACACTTGGTATCTAAACTATTACACATAATGTTACTCAACTCTTACTCCAGTAAACTGCTAGCTTTAGTGTAGTAGCAGTTGAAGTAAAGTTAGCTCGCTTACCCTAAAGTGACAGGGTCTCCTGCACCGTAATAGTCGATGTTCACCCACACTGGTGTACAGAGGAACACTCCTAATGCCAGCATGGATCTGTAAGTCTTTTTCAGACCTTTGATGTACTCTTCCCTTGCCAATGGCTATTACTGTACAACCTGTGATCCTGTTACCTCGTAAATCTTTCACAATGCTTTTTTTTAAATGAAGGTTATTTAAGTTTGATATACCAAAACACTAAGAGGCGTAATTTCAGTGTCAAGTTTGCCCAATTACATTCAATCAGAGTTCAAGATACTCTATTATTTGAAAACCTTATTATGTAAAACTGTGCAGATAAGTATTAGAATTTGAATTGCATTAATATCATTAAGTTAATTAAAAAACAAATACACTGCAAACAGGGCTCTTTTGATATCCACACTTCATCTACCTGTGAAAATTACAATTGTAAATAAATTGGTTGGCAACAGGACACATTTAGCAGAGGGGGGCACTTGATTTTCACAGGGGCGTACAAATATAGCCCACGTAATTTTCAATTTACAAGAAATATTCATGAGAATGCATTAACAGAACTTCATCATTAGCAAAGGAACCTAGCAACAAGGCAAACACAGGTTGTATTGATCAAACTTGTGTACTGGGGCACCGGAAAGCACTTGAGCTCACACACACAGAAACCAGTCCAGCCATAGTAACTTTGATTCACAATAAATATGCCTGAAAGTGAAAACCAGTTCTAGCAAACTGAACCTTGTCCTATACAATGCAGTGTAGCAGCATCTCACTGCAATAAGCCAAAGGCAGTCTGTATTGATGAAACATGTAAAAGATGTCACTTTTTGCTTTTCATTTCCTTTTTCAATATTTATCGCTAGTTTATTTATAATTGTATTCCCTTTCTTTAATGAGTTCCTGTCTGGTACAACCAGTATCAAATACTTTACTGCATTGCATTTTGAGTTGCCTTTTCTGGCCATGTTTTTGTCATTGTTGTGTGAAACTCATCCACAAACATTGTGAAGCTGAGGAGATTGTTGTGACAAAAAACTCTCTCTGGATTCATAATTATATTTTACAGAGTGGTGCACAAAAAAGTAGCCCCATGAACAGTATGAAATGTCATACTAGTTATAGGAGGAACACATGAAGTCAGGTGAAGTCAGTGGAAAGACTCTATGCAAGTTTTGTTTCATTTGGTTAGTTTTTGTTTTCTGTGTTCATGCTGGTGAGGAACCATTTATTGGATAAACACATTTTATTGCTGACCTCTCCTTTTATAATTGGCCAGATCAAGATCAAATGTGAGGGATTTATGGAATAATATCACATTGTGAGTGTTCCAGTGTCTCACAATTCAATAATCGCCAAGAATGTAGCACCAAAATCATGTAACCCTTTAATTCGTCCTCCTGCGGTTGTGACCAACATTGTGAATCATATGGAAAGAAGTTCTCTTTAGTCAATGTGGCAATTATCACAACAGATGAGTGTGTCAAGAACATCAGGTCAGCATGTTCTCCATGATTTGTGGACTATATTTTCATGAATCATCTAACATAACTGAATCTTTGTCTTCCCAATAGAAAGCTTATAATACATTCGTTTTGGAGGCGTTCTTTAAGCATTTTGAATATTTGGGTGCTCAGATGGGTAACAGTTATGAGGCATTATTAAAGCCTGCTGTTTCTTTATGTTTATTAACAAAAAAAGGTCAAAGAAAATGCTTGTATCTCCTCGTATACACTAACTGCCTTTTTTATCTCACACTTAGTTTATTAGCCATTTCCCTTTTGTAAGTATAAGTTTGGACTGCTCTAATCTTTTTAAATGTGCTTAGTTTCTAACATCCATTGTCACCATTTCAAAGCTGCATGAGCGTGTTTTAGGTGTATTGACAGTTAGTGCAATCTGAATCCATTAGCTATGGAGTTCAGGAGTTCAGCCTTCCACAATCGTAGTCATGCATATATTCTTTATTCATGTTCAAACCACTATTTTCTTTGACTTCTGACACTTCATTTGATAGTGCAATAGCCCCAAACCTGTCCAGTATTGATCCTGTTATTCTCAATAGTATGATCACATGCCTGGTGGCATTTTGATATTAACCTGCTATTTTTTGTTGAATAGCTTCAAAAAATGTGTTGTATTTAACCATACTGTGAAGTATTCAGGTGCTTTATATGCCATAGATATAACAAGGCTGTATTACCAATTCAAATGCCTAAAAAAGCTAACAGAAGAATATGACTTTAGAATTTTCCAAGATGTTTAATGCTTAACTGGATTGCCCATTCCAAAGTAAGGCGGAATAAAATCACTTACTGCAGAAAAAAGTCTTAACTGGGTCTTAACTGTATTGGAAAATTGACAGACCATATTAAAAAAAAAGTAGATTAACAATGGTGCATCAGAGTTAGTATAGATTTAAACCTTGTTAAAAATGGTGATTGTCTTTTTTCCAGGATAAAAATGTTATTTAAAAAACTAAAATGCTATGAATAACATAGTCGCAACATAATTGTCTAAGAAGGTGAAAATGGCTACACTGTATGCTGCGTGTCCTGTTGCTTTTCTACACTGTTTCCCTTTTTATTTTATTGTTAATTCAAGTACATAAATGCAAATAAGAATTCAAGTACTGATCATGTCTACCCATCTTCTTAGCCTGCTGCTTCCATTAAATGTTCATTGGGAGGTTTACCCCGTTTTACTTACTGAAATTGTTAAATGGGAGGTCAGTGGGCCCAGGCTTGCCTTCGGGCTGTTATCTCCTACCCTAACACCTATTAACACGGCAGTGGATACAAGGTAAAAAATAATCAACTATACTAACTTACAGTTTTAAGTATAAGAAACCAAAGGAAAGCCCACACTGACATGGCAAAAACATGCAAACTCCACATACACAGAAGCGGAGGCAGGAATCTCACCAAAGTCCGCATAGTTTTGAGAAAGCAGTGCTCAGGTCCGGCTGTAGCTTTTTTTGCTGCCCTAGGTGAAGTTGAAAATGTTACACCCAAACCATAGAGTCTGGAAGGCAATGGCTCTTTGGATATTACATGAAGAAGTTGTTCCCCTTTGGAGTTTTGATGGTGATATTACACAGAAATTATATTGAAGACTGGGGGAGGCAGTCTCCCTTGGTATTGTATTGAGTCTGAGTGGTTGTAATCCTGAGTTTGTGATTCACATTATTAAATTCTGAGAAGGAAATATTTTTTTGAAGTTAAATCAAGGCTACCTGAAAGATTAAGTATTCCCAGGAGCTTGAATTGGTGTCACTTCGGTCGGTAGGTATTTTTGAAGAACCATACCTGTAAAAGCCAATCTTAGAAAGTTAAAACTTTGAGATAAACTCATATTACAGTTTGCTTAATTTCAATAAAATATAAATTTCTTTCATAGTCATAGACAATGGTATAGTCTTTTCCCCCTGTAAGTTAGTAAGAGATAGAACTTTCTTGCTATAACTAAGATACAGTGTGATAATTAAGTCAGTTGTACTTTAGAATGGGTCCCAATACTCAGGGACTTTAAAGACCGATTTTCAGCTTAGAAATGGGATAGGCATACAGTTTTCTGACTGTTTTGAAATGGTTCAGAAATGAGAGATTTGTAACCATTAGAAATATAACAAGATTTATAAGCTTTGAACACAACTTTTCTTAAACAAGAACTTTTCTAAAGTTTGGTATTTTCTTTTTTTCTTTTTTGTGTGAACTGTTTTACTTTGAATTTTAACTAAAACTTTTAAGAGCAAACATATTTTTGTCTGTGGAATCATTTCAATGTGTCAGGCTTTTGTTGAATCCCATTTTTTATGCTGCTGAACTTTGGTAATTTTGGGAAAATGCAGCTATAATACCCTTTACACTATTTTGACTACTCTTTCACTTACAGAATTGGTTATTACGCTACATTGAGATCAGTTTCCCCAGTAACAAGCATATTGTGCCACACAGATGTTAATGCATTTGCCTCACAGGTCCAGGACGGTAGATTCAATTCACTTTCTAGCTGCTTCCATGTTAAGTTTGTATGTTTTGCTTCTGTCTGTGTCATTTTTCCTCTTTGCTTTTCTATTTAACCACAAATCTCAAGGAGGGTGCACATTAGGTTAATTGGTGGGTGAGCATGAGCGTGTACATTGGATGGACTGCCATAATGTTCTGGTTTCATTTCTGCGTTGCCTCTGATGTATAAAGATAAAATTGATCCTGTAGTAAAAAAAACAGATTTAGAGAATTAATGGGCAGATGGATGGATGACAAGTATGTTAAATTACCTTCATAACAGCTTGACATACAATATACAATTTGCCATTTGGAAAACTTGAATGCTTTAAACTCCATTTTCTGTTATTTTACTCTCTACTTCAGTGGTAATAATCCATAGCGATGAAATATTGCTTGTCTTGTTTATACAGCATGTGGCCTTTTCTTGAGAGAGTTCAATCGCTGCTCATTTCTGAACTGTGTTTAATCACACAATCTACTGAAAATGGACCTTGAACTCTCTAAGATTTTTACAAGTGGATAAAATAACAGTATTTAATGAAATTCTAATTTCACAGGCAATATGCTCATATGAACATCATAATGACTAGTTTTATTTTAACAAATGTTTAAAGGATTCTTAACAGAATCTTACCATTCATCTGTAAACTTATTAAAATGCCACAAATGTTGATGACATAATTAAATAAACATGAATAGTTTACATATTTAACATTTATTAGACAGCTGCAATTTACATGTCCTGTACCTATAAAGAGAGTTATTCGTGCTCTTTTTTCTTTTTGCTTTATTAATAAGCTCTGATTTAGACGGAGAAAAGGGAATGTGTTTTGCTTGTAATTTGTTTAGAGGTTATTTCCAATTTTAGTGCACAAACAGTTTTCTATAAGCAACACCACTTTTTCAGTAAGTAGCTTCTTTTGTTACTAGATGCACAGGCATGATGGGATTACACATCTGTTTATTATTGAAATACAACACTTTATAAGTGCAAATTAAATGTTGCTAAGCTGTTATACTTAAGGCTTTTTTCTCTTAAATTCTCAGCTTACCTTATTTGTTTGTGATTTCTACATTTGTCGCTTTGTTCTTTTTTTTAACATTAATTTATGTTAAGCCTTAGAAAGACAATTGTGTTGTAACATAGCATATCATAACATTCTGAAACCCACTCTACTGAGTTCAGGGGCATAGGGGGTATTAGGCATGTGCCAGGAAACAGCTCTGGACCTAGTCCATCACAGGGTCCACACATGTACACACCCTCACTCACAATGGCGCTATTTTAGAGTCACCAATTAGCCCAAGTGTCTTGGAGATGTGAAAAGAAACTTAAGGAGAATGTCTGGACACTGGATTCAAAGCCAGGACACAGGCATTATGAAGAAGCAGTGCAAACCCCTGCACAACTGTGCCAACTTCAGTTCTGCTTTATTGTATCTCTTAATCTTCAAAGTTGCAATCAAACTTTGGTTTCAGCTATCAGCCGGTCTGCTTCAACAGAGTACAGCAGAAAACCAAGCCTCAAGACGTGCACAACTTAATGACGCCAAGAACACACATACATCAGAGAGATGAGCTTCTCTTCTCTTTGTGAGGTTCAAAACACATGTGTTTTACTTCCTCATGAGAATTTATTGGTTTATTTGGTTGTTAACTCTCCTGCGTACACAGCTCATCCCTCTGACTGATGAGAAAATCAAACATATTTGATTTTACCCTAGCCTGTTGCAAACTAGTTGGTCTCAGTCATTCGGTATGTTGCATTAGGTGATCGACTTCAGGGGAGCATGGAGTATGCTGCCGATTTTCTCAGACTAGCTAAGATTATGCAAATGAAGTCTACGACTGAAAAAGTCATATAACATGTGGCATGGGTTTAAGTAAAAACATAATATTCCTCAATGATTCTAGAGGGGGCAGCATGGTGGCACAGTGGTAGCGCTGCTGCAGCACAGTAAGGAGATCTAGGTTCGCTTCCTGGGTCATCCCTGCATGGAGTTTGCATGTTCTCCCCGTGTCTGCATGGGTTTCCTCCAGGTGCTCCAGTTTCCTCCCACAGTCAAAGACATGCTGGTTAGGTGCATTGGTGATCCTAAATTGTCCCTAGTGTGTGCTTGGTGTGTGTGTACTGCGGTGGGCTGGTGCCCTGCCTGGGATTTGTTCCTGCCTTGTGCCCTGTGTTATCTGGGATTGTCTCCAGCAGACCCCTGTGACCCAGTGTTAGGATATAGCGGGTTGGATAATGACTGAATGACTGATTCTAGAGGGTGGGTGAGCCGGGTGCCTGATTCTCAGTCTGAAGAGAGAGTGATGCCAGAGAGAGTATGGAAAACACTACAGCACCTTCTGGCTAACAGGTGATAGCCGATTACCACTAACTGGGGAGGTTGAAGCCAGGTTGAGTATAGAGGAGTATACCAGGAAACCAATATTCTTATTATTATTCTGTACATGATTTTTTAACAATCAAGACCTTTCCATTGTGCTTTGGTGCCACTAATGTGTTTAGATCAAAGCACAGCCAATATCAAATAATAATCATGTCACCTCACCTTAATCCAACCTTATAGCAGCATATGGATCATCTTATTGCTTTATCATGGTAGATGTGGGGATATTTGGACATGAAAGTGCTGAAGAAGTCTTCAAAAGAATTGTGCTTGGCTCAAAACATATCAGTGGCACCCATGAAATGCCATGTCAGTTACTTCTAAAGGTGCAAACCTTTCTCAACAAAAATATTTACAGGAAGTATTCTGTGCCCTAAATAATTAAAACCTATTTGACATTCTGATATCACAATGGAAGATATTAAGCAGGCTAAGTACAATGTCCCCTGGTATAGACACTGACAGCTTGTGTTGCACTTTCTAAACAGGCTACTCAAATGGATTCAGCAAAACTTTGGAACAAGTAGTACATCCCACCAATTTATAAGGACAGTACTTTGACAAATCGAGACATTCAGAGAGTGGAAGAGACATGTGGATAGGAAGAGCAACCAACTTGAATGTTTTCTACAACAAGAGCAAGTCACACTAATCTCAACAGAACACAGTACCGGGTGACACCATCTTAGACAATTCAGACTTGGTTCCCTGTCAGGATAAGAGAAATAGGTGTATGTCTGGGTATATTTGTAAACATATAGAAATTCCAATGAAGAATTTTGTAAACAGCCCGTTTCATATTTCACATTAAACACTTATATAGACCATAGCCACTTTAATAACCATGACTCTAAATTAAGCTTAGCTAAATCTGCTGCAAACTGTCACATAAATAGTACAGTGTGATTTGGTAGTACTAAGTGTCTCAAGTAATATCACAAAGTTTTCATCAGGTTGTTTCCTTCCTTCCTTTCTTTCCTTCCTTCTTAAAGTGGTGCTAAAGTTTAACTCTGGCTGATGCATGTTCCACTGAAATAGCAGCTGATTAATTTGATAATTTGCCCAGGACCTTTGCTGAGTTGGAAATTTCATCAGCATGTGTTCATTATCTTAGCAAAATTACCCTCTTCACCTGCTTCCCCTTATCAGGCCCTGATTCAGTCAAATTTCTCAGGCCTTATCTGAATATACTCAAAAGAATATGTCCATTTCCATTTTTGGTTTCTACTGGTGAGTATATGGATTTAGTGCATGAAATTAAAGTCTACAGTAGGAAAAATTTCATTGTGATTGAAATAAGAGGAGAGATCTCCAGTTAATACTGCCTGTTGGGAGTCAGCACAATCAAAATGAAGTATTTGGGGAGTGGAGAGAGCATCTGGAGAATCTTCTGCAGTACTCTCTCTCCCACAAAAAGGGATTTTTGAAGTGCAATTCTATCAAATATATGAGAAAAACTGAAGAAATAAATAAATGTAGTATTAGCAAAATGTAAGTAATAAAATAACTTGCTTTTAGTTCTTCATGGACAAGTTCAGAAATTCACGATATTAGGGAGACTACTACTTTCTCCCTACCAATCTAGCATTGGTGATTTTTGGCTTTTGAGTGACCTCCACAACATAGCAGTGGAGTCGTTTATATACAAAAATGCACACAGAAATTGTCACCCCAGTTTGTAGGTTGGGTTAGGTCTTTTTAATATGACAACCATGAATGTACAATGCAGAGGTACACCAGGTACTTTCTCTATTCCCAACTACATAAGGTGCCTAGTGGTTCCACCTTCCTTTTTAAACAATTAGTAAGACCTTATTGATATTCTAGTATACATTTCTGCTTACATTTGATCTCGTAGTTTACTAGTTTATCTGGTGGTGTCTGTGACACTGTACATAAAAAATTCACACATTAAAAACTTCTGGAATTCCAGACCATTTACCAGCATTACCACTTCTCTCTTTTATTTTATTTTTTTGCATTCATGAACCCTTTGCTTCCAAGTGTCTGCACTATCTTCCTTTTTTTTTGGTCATGCGATCTTTTTAAAATATTTTTTAAAAGAATAAGTAATAATATGCACAGAACTTCCTCAAACAGCTCCTCCTCAAAGCAGGGCCAGTGCCAGGGAAAACTCTTTAGGGAGGGAGGCATCTGAAATTTTGAAAGGGGCTGTGATATTTCAGTTGAAACAAAGTTTTTGCAACTATGCAAGTTAAAGTTTACTTTAACTTTCAGTCCCAATAAACAGCTAAGTAACAAAGAATATTGGTTCTTTTATTAAATTACTAGCAAAATACCTGTGCTTTGCAGCAGAGAAGTAGTGTGTTAAAGAAGTTATGAAAAAGAAAAGGAAACATTTTAAAAATAACATAACCTGATTGTCAATGTACTTGTTTTGTCACTGTTATGAGTGTTGCTGTCATCAAGGATTTGATTATCATTATTTCTTTCAATCAGGTTCGTATTTGAAGGACGTGTTGTTTTGAAGTTACATTCCGTGTTTGTCAACCGTTGTAAAGATAACAGGTTTCATTCATCGAAGTGTTCACTACGCAAATCGCTACTCATGAATGTAAGATGTTTAACAGGCATTCCCGGTATTAACTTGTGCTAAACGTACCATGGTGTGACATAAGGGGAGCTGACTGTAAAAAGGCAAGGAGACGCGTATTTTGAATGAAAAGGGAGAAGACAGCGAAGGAGCAGAAAAGTGAGAAGGAAAACTGTTTAAATAAAGAGCTAGGAAGGTGAATGGAAAGAAGTAGCCAGCGGTAAAGCAAGGAAGACTTCGTAATAAGGACAGTTCGGTGCACGTAGAAGGTGTAACAGTAAGATTGTTAAGCCTTATGATAATGTTCCCGCACGAGAGACGCACTGGGAGAAGTATAATCTGATCCTTTCTACAGTTTTGTTTATTTTCGGGTTGTAATGTTCATCAAATTTACGTATCATCTGGTCCAGTGTCGGACCGTGCATTTCACACCTAGGCCTTCAGTAGTGCTCCATCTGAATCAACCCACCCCTTAAAAACTAATTTATGGTTATAAAAACCATCTTAATATGCAGAAATACAGTATAAAGAGCCGCCGCATCGCAGATAGATAACTCATGTAGCCACAATAAATGCCTTTATTGAATAGACAAACCAGGGGTGAACAAGTTCCTTTCTACTGCAGCTACAGCCACAACACACATAAAAACAGCAATAATAACTCATAAACTTGCAATATTATTTAGGAAAATCGCAACATTTTACTCACCAAAAATTCGGATTATTTGTAAACAAAATCCATCCTTCTCTCTTTCCTCAAAAACAGTTCAATTACTCTGTCGTACAGATTATCCATGCGCTTCAGTTCCATCAAAAAGTCCCTTTCTATCGCCCATTGAAGCTAATGCTGAAAGTCGAACCTGCCCTGTCATATTTCTGGCATAAGTTTTAATTCGCTTTAGGGCTGAAAATGTCCGCTCGACAGAAGCAGTGTACACGGGAATGGTCACTGCCAAATATAACAATGTGTACAGCTGCCCCATGCTCTCATTCAGATTTTTCTGATGAAGGACGTCAAGGAGATCATTGGGAGATTTTCCTGCAAAATCATCCATGGCATACATTACAGTCATTTCTGTTTTTAGCCGAGACAGATCAAAAAGCTCTTGTGTTAAACTGGAGAAGGCTGCATGCGGGAAATTTTTCTTGTATTCCCAAAACTTCTGGGGGTTGAGGAGCGTGACAAACATCAGTTTTTCGTGGTCTTGAAATCTGGTCTGTGTCTGGCAAATAATATTGTCCAGAATCCTGCCATGGAGTTGGTGGTAGTGTGCATGAGAATCTTGCGCTCGGAGCGCCTGCGGTGCGTTCAGTGGCCTCGTAGAGTTCCTCATATCGGCTTCTATCCAATCAATGGGTCTGAATACGGTGACGTTGCCTTACGCCTGCTAGAGGGCCCTACTGACACCAACTCAAAATCTAATTGGTTGAAGCAACAGTTTAATCGACATTTATTCTGTGTTAGAGGGCCTGCAGAAAGGATTGTGAGGGCCTCTCTGCCTGGCAACAAATGATGGCTAAAATGTGATTGGTTAAAAGCTTTAATACGAAAATACATGTCTGGAAGCAGCACAACCATCGGATTAAATTTGTAATCTCATGAATATCTTGTACGATCTTGCGATGTCCACGGCTTTATTTAATTTTAGCTCTTAAAAGTTTCTCTCGCACTTTCGCTGAGGGAGGGTTTCCGCAGTAGCTGCACTTATGAATATGCTAATCACAGTCCTTCACCCACGAATATTTACCTTATATGGGCAGGCACTCAATTACGTGGGAGGCGTGATGATGCGAGACGCAACTCTGCCTCACACGGCGACTGAGCTGTAGGCTATGGCTGTATACAAATTCGAAATAAAAACCTGCCTAACTTTTGTAAGTAAGCTGTAAGGAATGAGCCTGCCAAATTTCAGCCTTCCACCTACACGGTAAGTTGGAGAATTAGTGATGAGTGAGTCAGTGAGTGAGTCAGTCAGTCAGTCAGTCAGTCAGTGAGGGCTTTGCCTTTAATTAGTATAGATTCAGTATAAAATTGATATTTTATTATTATATTAATAAACTCAGTATAAACAAAACATAACATGGTTATACCTTTGATTTCCTCCCAATTTACCTTCCCTAATAAATTAATATATGATCAAGACAAGAAATGTCAATGCAAGATAAACCCACCATACACTAAGTGGAAATGCACAAACTATTTTAAATGAGAAGCTCAACTGACTTACTAAGCAAAAATATCGACTGAAAACGAAATTGTCAGTAATGCACTCTACCCCATAAACGATACACAATCAACAACAAAATATCACAAAAGATAATCTGAACATTACAAAAGCTACTGTTTTCATTCTTTTGGAGTCAGTGTGATCTGGACAGGTACGTGCTTGCACTGTGCTAACGTGTCACTTTTGGAGGTATATGTTGGTGGTTAATGTAGTTATCTGACGTCTGACAAAGTAAAACCATGCTTTATTGCACATGGTAAGCTAGCAAAAAATGCTCAAAAACTTTGAATGTGAAAGATCTGTTGAGAGGCTGACACCCCCTTTTGCTCCAAATTGTGCCAGTCTTGTTTCAAAAATGTCTGTTTGTTTTTGTGTGTCTTATCTGCAGCACATGTGCAGCCAATGTGGACGTGTCTTGGAGATGCGTGGATAGCTCTCCAGACAAATGTGTGATGTTATGATGGACAACATTAATGACCCTATTTTGTCTGTGCATGCATGTGCAGATCTTTGTATAGACTGGCCTTAACAGCCTCTCAAGGCTCAGATCCCAGGTAAAGGATCCAAAAATAAAATATAACCTTGAAATTGTCTAGAACCATACTCTACATCCTTATGTTTGAATTTTTGATTTTCAACCATCTGACTGACTGACTCTGAGATGGCTGAGATCACCTGTAAACAATCAAATATCAAAAATATTACCATATTCATGATAGGCAACCTTAAAATAGCATAAAATGACACTCCACATTCCTAGATTACCAATTCCCATTTTTTCAAAGACCCCTTATATCCTTAGAGACTGAATCCCTGGGGTTCAGTTGCTGTGCCATGCAGAACTTCAAGTCCTTGTGATCATTTTTGCTAAAGACACCTATTGGTTTATTCTTATCATAAGGGTGTAGTTTATTGTACAAATTATGGATTAAAAATCTACAAATGACAGGTTTTCAGGTCTAGTGGGCTAAAAATAGAAAGTAACCCCAAAAAGCTCAATGTCTTGCATAACTAGACATCAAGATGAGTTGAATGGTATATTATATGTGGGGATTTTTCTCGTAACGGTAAGTAAGGAGGCACCCAACAAAAAACGCTGATGTGATTTCAAAACATTCATAAGTAACTGTCATTTTTTCTTAATGTTTTTCATAATGCTATGTAATGTAGGATAGCTTTCAACGCCACCAATGCATTTTTCCATAATCAATTATGACTAGAAAATACCCATGTTAATATATTAGCCAGTTTTCTTTAAGTCTTTGTCTTTTCCAGTTTTTGTTTTTGTATTTAGCGGTGAAGTCTGGAAGTCATTGTGCCATCAATGAATTGCTGTGTATTGTTTAACACAACATTCAATGTGTGGGTGGCACAAGGACATTGTGTAGTTATAAAAGGCAACAATGGCAATTGATTCATTATGTGAAAGAAGGTGTTGCCATCTCTATGTAATTCTTCAAGTTTACATATATCATAATTTTTCTTCTGTGAAATAAAAAAATCAATGTAAATGGTAATAAATTTACTTCATAAACTATTGATGGTTAAATTACTAGACAAGTACTAACAATAATGCTTTATGGGTAGCTTTCTGAAATTTAGCTTCCATATCAGCACTGATGCTGCTCCAGCTTTTGATACCATAATGTCTCTGGTGATGATGATGTTTGCACTAATGGTTCTCTCCTCCATTCACGTGTCTTGAACTGGGATACAGTTTTTAATTTCATTCTCAAACCAGCAGAGTAGGGAAGAAGGCAGGAAATGACTATGGACAATGTGTCAGTCCATTACAGTGTAACGGTAGTCTGAAATATGTGCACGTCACTGTGAGTTTGTACCTTTCCCCATTCCTTTTATTAGTGGAATGGCTTAATTTGTTAGGCCGGCCAATTGGACAGGGGGAGGGGAGCACCTGGCTTGGCGGACCAACAGACAGTACGGGGAGGAGCCAACAGTAAATGGGTGGTGGGGAAAAAGAAAAGGAGAAGCGCAGAGCCAAGAGAGAAGTGGATGCCATCACAGGAAAAGGCAAGAGGGAAAGCGATTGACACCGTATGGAAATGTCAGGTGAACCCAGGTTCATTTCAAGACAAATTATTTTTACTTTCTGGTGAAAGGTATTCAGGAGAGGACCTGACGGGCCAGCACAGGAACGGTTGATCTGTATGTTTCCCGGGACAGGAAGTATAGTCAGCGCCTCATTCCCCACCACAAACTGAGTTAGACATTCCGTACAGATAATATTTAAAGGAGTACAAATACATTATTTTTTTTTCTTTTGCTCAAATTTCTGTATCAATAGTGTATGTGTTTAAGTGTTTTGTGCCGTGATTTGTGTTGGGTGGGAAGCACTGCAGCGCGATATTATGTATATAGGGGTTTTTTGTTACAGTGAGTGTTCAATAATCATTTTTTACTTAACCCTGCTTTGCCTGGTGTGTCTATATACTTGGGGGTGGTGTAGTAGGAAAGTAGTGTTGGTCACTTGCACGGCGGATAATTTTTTTTCTTTTTTGTTTCTTTTTCCTTTCCTGCTGCTCTAGGATGTCAGCGCATATTATAATCGTGCCAGTTCTAAGAGCGGTGCAACAGGCCAAACTCATGCTAAGAATCCCGGAGAAGGCAATTTAGGATCGGCAAATACACGTAACTAGGAACCAACTCAGTCAAGGAGAGAACATGCAAACTACACATGGACAATATCTCAGACAGAAATACAAATTAATAATTTATTCTAGTGAATATAATAGTAAAATTATAACAGCTACTAAAAGATGAGTCTTCTAGGCCCTTGATGGCTTTTATATTTTTATCTTTATTTGCAAAAAACCACATGCATAGCGCTTCCCAACCACTTGCTAGTTGCACCCTCTCTAACTCCCACACAATTTGCTAGACCTTAGCTTGTTTCTAACACCTTCCCTTTTTGGTTGCCCACATTAATGCCTGAATCAAATAAAGCAGCTCAAACCTTATAAAAAAAATAAAAATAACCCGGATGATATAAGTCACTTATTCTCATTTCATGTTTCAGATCCTTCACATCTCAATGTTTTTAAAAAATTTACCATCAACTTTATTTTCAAGTACTGTACTTTAAATTTTTTATCATTACAGTTTGCAGACTATTTTTATTCATGTTTTTTTCTGAATGTGCATTTTCCATTGCAGGATCATTGAGAACTGGAAGCCATCCCAAAAGTATTGGGTGTGCACTAAGGTAGGAATCAACACTGAATATAAAAGCAATGCATAACAACTTAGCATGCATGTCTTGGGATGTGGGAGACGTACAGAGTAACCAGACAGTAAGCATACTACCATACTGGGCCATAAATTGAACCCAGGGGAATGTAGCGGTATGGCAGCAGTGATAACCACTGGACCATCACAGTCTCATAGTTAGTAATATTTATTAAAATTAATTTCCCTTCTTGTGATGGTATAATAAAAAATAATTATAAAAAATAAAGTAATTTGGGATTAGTATGGTGATTGACACTGATTTATTGTGTTTATAAAAAGTATTTATCCCTTTTGAAATTTTCAATTTTATCATTATACAGTATGAAATCACATTGGATTTAATATGTCTTTTTGACATGGATGAACTGAAAAAGACTCTTTAATGTCAAAGTGTAAATGGATCTCTAAATTAATTACAAAGATAAAACACAAAATAATCAATCACATAAGTATTTACCCCCTTTAATATGACATATCTCAAAGTCAAATGTCAAAGTCAAAGTGAACTTTACTATCGTCTCAACCATATTCAAGTTTACAAATAGACAAAATTGCGAAGCTCAGGGTCCACAGTGTAACAACATGATGTGCAAATAATAAATTAAAAATAGAATTAAAATTTAAATTTAAAATTAAAACACAAACAAGACATTGTGCAAAGACAAGACAAAGAAGTAGCAGCAATATTGACATGTAGTTAGCAATATGAACATTGATGCAATGTATGGTATTTGCAATCTTGATACATAAATATAGTCAATAGATATGTAATATAATTAATAAATAATAGATATAGATAATACAGAAATTATCAGTGTATGATAATAGCTATTTAAGACATGTGTAAACAATGATAGGTCAGAATGTTTCACAGCAGAAGGATATCAAGAATGTCCAAAAGGTCAGTATGAGATTTTCAGTTCTTTTCTACATGCCCACTCGTCTTTGAAGGAAAGTGGCTCGCATGTATAAAAGTTCTGTTTTTAAAGGTGGCTGAAGCAGGGTGGAAGATCCCAGGGGGGCAGCATGGTGTTAAGGAGACTGACAGCTTGGGGGTAAAAACTTTCCTGCAGCCTGGCAGATCTGGCTTTGATGCTGCAGTATCTTCTCTTGGATGGGATAAGTGTGAAAATTCCATGTGAGGGATGTAAGGGGTCCTGCACAATGCTGTAGGTCTTGCGGACACTGTGTTTGTAAAATATGTCCTGCAGTGAAGGGAGAGGCACCCCAATAATGTTCTCTGCTGTCTTCACTATCCTTTGCAGGCGCTTGCGGTCAGATATGTTGCAGTTGCCATACCAGACAGTGATGCAGCTGGTCAGAACACTCTCAATGGTGCCTCTGTAGAACATGGTGAGGATGGAGGGGGGAAGACTTGCTCGCTTCAGCCGCCTCAGGAAGTGTAGTCTCTGCTGGGCTTTCTTGATTAGTGATGAGGTGTTATGTATCCACGTAAGTTCCTCAGTTATGTGAACACAAGGAACTTGGTACCTCTAACAGTCTCCACATCTAAACCGTTGATGCTGTGTGGGATGTGGGCAGGATGTCATTTTCTGAAGTCCACAATTATCTCTTTTGTCTTGTCAACATTGAGAGATAGATTGTTGTCTTCACACCATGCAGACAGCCGTTCCACCTCATCTCTGTATGCTGTTTCATCATCCCTGCTTATCAGTCCCAGCACCGTTGAATCATCCGCAAACTTGATGATGTAGTTGGTGTTGTGCGTGGCTGTGCAGTCATGAGTCAGCAGGGTGAACAGCAGTGGTGCAGGCAGTTGAATTGAGAAATCACCTTTAATTAGTTAATTGAAAATCACCTGTCTGTAGTTGAGAGGTTTTAATTGGTTCTAGTATAAATACCCCTTATCTGGACAATTCACTTTGTAATGAGTCAGTATTGTGGTCTAATTCTCCAAGCAAGTTAGGGGGGAAAGTGTTTGAAAAGCACAAGTTAGGGAATGGATACAAGAAATTATCCAAGTCACTAAATATCCATTGGAGTCCAGATAAATTGATCATTAATAAATGAAATGATTAAGGCATAACTGGAAATCTGCCTAGAGTAGGCCATCACAAAAACTGAATGATTGTGCAAGAATAAGACTAGTGAGGGAGGCCACCAAGGATATGATAAGGATACGATAGGATAAGATAACTCTGAAGGTGTTTGCCAGAAGGAGACTCTGAGGACAACTGGAGGGAGGTTCTAAGGTCTGATGAGACCATAATTGAGCTTCTTGGCCATTAGATTATATGTCTTGCTTGGTATAAGCCAAACACTGCATATTATCCAAAACATACAGTGTCATCCCTTCCGTGAAGCATGGCAGTGCTGTAGTGATGATTCTCTGCAGAAGACCCTGGAAGGCTTGTGAATATAGTGGGTAAAATGAATACAGCACAATACAGGAGATTCATGGAAGAAAACTTGATGAAGTCAGCAAGAAACTTACTCCTTTGGAGAAGGTTTATTTTCCATTAAGACAACACATCCAAGCATAACACCAAAGCTACAAAGGAATGGCCTAAAAAAACAATATTAATGCCTTTGAGTGGCTGTGTCACAGTCCAGATCCAATCCTATTGGCAGTTTGTGGCCGGACTTATAAAAAGGCCGTTCACTCATGATCCCCATGCGTCCTGATAGAGTTTGCGTAGTTTGGCAAAGAAAAATGGGGGAAAATTACAGTGTTGAGGTATGCGAAACTAATAGGGACCTGTCCACATAGACTCAAGGCTGGAATTGCTGGCAAAGACTAAATAATGACTTGAATACTTGTGTTTTATAGCTGTAACTAATTTAGATCACTTTGCAGAGATCTGTTTTTACTTTGACATTAAAGAGTCTTTTCTTGTTGACTAGTGTCAAAAAAGGCTAATTAAATCAACTTTTATTCAATGTTGTGTCACAATAATATGTTTAAACGTCCAAGGGGGCTGGTTATGTTTTATAGGCACTGTATCATAAAATCATGTCCAGTTGAGGGCTTTGCACATTTCTGTGTAGAGTTTCCTCTGGGTCTTTTGGGTTTCTTCATAAATTGTCCATGCATGAAAAGGTGTAAGTGCCAGTGAACCTGACACTGCCAGGATGGTCCTCAACACTTGGCACTCATGAACTGAATTAAGCAGGTCCAGAAAATGAATGGATGGTGAGTGCTATACATATATATGGCTTTCAGAATTATTCCCTCGAAACCTTTGAAAAAGGGTATACTAAGGCCGGGAAGTGAATTGAACATTTCTTGCTTCATATCTTTTTTTTATTTTGTGAACTGCTGTCATTGTGTGCCACGCAAATATCAACAGCAAAACACAGCTAAATTGTCTTATTTGCCATCAATGTTACTTTTATTAAAGCCGACTGATACCTAATGAGCAACCAACCAATCACAGGTTTTATGTAATAATTTAAAATTCTGTAAGTCTTAAAAATATATATAGATTATCAAGATTTGCCTTAGTTATCATAGTTATGGGAAAACTATTTTGCAGTTAAAATAGAAATAAAACACTCCAAACATATTGAAAAACCTTCCACCAAACATAACTAGAATTAACATTGTTAACAAAAAAGACTCCAACACTTATTTTAAAGACAAGATACAAGTAAGCCTTTGTCCTGTATTGCTTTAAGATAAAGGTTATTCTTTCTGAGGTAAATATGGGTTCAGCTAAAAGTATACATTTGTTTCAAATGTCACATTTGTCATATATGACAGATTGGCAGATCTAGTAAGTGAATGTGCATGTTCATCCTAGAATTGGGTGCAAGACAATTACCAGCGGTGTAAGGCTAACACTCCCAATCTTCCTTTCTAACATGTATCATCCTTGACCCTGGGAAACCATCATCACTTGGGATTAGAGGGTAATGACACTATCATTTACTGCTCTGCTCAATCTGTCACTTTAGTCCCCAGACACAACCTGCACAGTAAAAATACTGCAAGTCAGGCAAAATATGGTGGTGATTTCTTTAGCAAATGATTTCTTCCTATTATGATTAGTATTATGCCACTAAACCCATAGGGTAAAACCTTAAGTATAATGTTTTTATATTGAAGTAGACTTAGAAACAGACACACATATAAAGTTAATAGGTGAAAATGTCATATTTTTCCTACTGAAAAGCACATGCAAGTAAGAATTTCACTGTACTCTGTACACATAAGAATAATGTCCCTATAAATCTATATGACACACTTCTGGAAATACTTAGAAGAGTACTTTTAAATTTTACCAGGAATTAAGCTTTGAATAGGTCAGACATAGTGGTGCAGTGCTTAGCCCTGCTAAATGCTACCTACAGAGCCCTGAGTTTGAATTCCAACTTGGTACTGCCTGCATGCAGTTTGCATGTGCATCCATATTTTTCTGGGCTTTCCTCCTAAACTTCCTAAAGATGTGCATGCTAATTGTGGATCCTAAAATGGTCCAATGTGATTTGCATGTTTGTGTATGCCTCATAATAGACTAGTGCCCTGTCCAGGACTGTTTGTGACTAATAACTGCTGGATAGGCTATGGCTTCAATGAACCTGAACTAAATTAATTAAGTTCAAAAATATGTAGATGACAACTATCATAAGCAGCAGGTGACACAATGGTGACCACTCCACTACCTCACAGATCCAGCGAATATAGCTCTACAGCCCCATCCTGGTACTCTCCATGACGGGCCTTTATGTCTTCATTATGTA
>JANRMT010062836.1:16891817-16941659 GCA_026402145.1 Polypterus bichir lapradei
ATATATATATTATACTGTGTATATAATGGATTTTTATTATATTATCCCATTTGTTATTATTGTCTGCACTCTCCTCCTTTTCATGGTTGAATCTGGTCTATAGGGGCCACCATAGGAAAGGGCTGGGTACTTGTGTGATATTTTAAAATCCTGCAAAGGAAAGGAAGACAAAAGCAAAAGAAAGAAGAAGGAGAGATATCAAGCAGGCAGCCTATGGATATTATGGCAAAAAACATGACCTGATAAGAAAAAGGAAGCATTGAAGTCATCAGAAAAAAAAACTGAAGGAAATAAAAGAAGGTCATCAAGACGAAAGGCACATTTTCAAGTAGAGGAGGGGCTTAGAAAACATCTGATCTTGAATGAGGTCTGTCTCTTCTGTTTAAATATAAGAACTGGAAAGGTAAAGGAATTGGAACTATAGGCCAAGCTCTCATGGAATAAATAGTTAATCTGATCAAGACAAATTACGCACAAACTGAAAAGCTGATTTTGTCTGATAATTTTTATATGGTAAGTGTTATGTTTATTTTTTCCAGTTTTGGTGAGCTTGCATGTTTTAATGTGTTGTTTATTTAATTGAGGTAATTTTAAAGGCATTTGATGATATAACACTTATTTCATCAACTTATGTGTTAGCTCAGTAAAGTGAGCCACTTTCATTAAAGATGTTTAGGAAGTGGCTGCAGTAGTGCACAGAAGGGCATCTCACAACAATTCACCTTCTGGGGCTCTAGTCCTGTCACACATACCTCCCTTCAGGTTTGCTCAGCTACCAGGTTTAAAGACAACAAGATGATCTCTAGCGTCTGTCAACATATTTCATATTACAGTACCATCAACACATGGAATAAATTACCAGGTAGTGTGGTAGATAGTTGGACTTTAGGGAACTTCAGATCGAGACGTGTTACTTTGAAGAAACTAAATGAACAGGATGGATGAGGTTGTTGATGTGAATCACCTGTTCTTCTCACAATTGTTGTAATGCTGTCATTTTACTTACCTGAAAAAATCCTAGTTAACCTATTTGGATTTGAAAAATATTGCCTGGTGAGACAAATCTTGAGGCAATTCGACCTATGGTGTACAGGACCACAAGCACTTCTAAAATAATGTTACTTATAAGATAGCTGGGTTCAAATTCTGGGACAGGCATTATGTGTGTGGAGTTACCACACTGACAGTCTCTTCAGTATGTGTTTTCCTCTGAGGACACTGATCTTCTTTTCCATATAGGCCAAAAATGTGCGTTGTAAGTAATCTGCAGCGTTAATCTTGACTAGTATGCAGTAGTGGGGCCTGAAAAGGATTGGAATACTACATTGCAATTACTGCTGCTGGTTTGATCTTAGTTGATGAAGCAATCAGTATTGCAGCCTGGTGCTGGTAGATTCCATTTCACTCTAGCCACATGATGGTAGAATTAGAAAAACAGTGACAGGAGAAAACTGAAACAGTGAGCAGAAGGAAATAAAGAATAAACAAAAATTCTGCAACAACTTGGGAAAACCACAAGCCAATACCCATTACTAAGGAAATTTTTAAGGAAAAAAACGAATAAAGGAAAAGATTGAGCAGAATATGGCAAGAACGTAAGTTTTAGTGAACAGTCAACATGGGTTTAGATGGAAGTTGTGTTTGTGCTGGAACTCTATAAGGAAGCAACAAATAGATATGATCAGAGAGGTGCATACAATATTGTAACGGCCAACCTCTTACCCAGCCGGCAGCTACACCTCCAAGACCTGTGGTCTGGATAAATTACTGAGGTGAATCTTTTAAAATCAAGCCGTACCTCTAACAAATACAATTTTTCCCACAATTGACAGATTAAACATAGGTACACAAAAGCAGATATGTAAAATTAGGTGAATAATTATATTAAATGAAATAATAAAAAATACAAATATCACACACAAAAAAAGTATATATATATATATATATATATATATGTATATCCCTCCACCAAACTAACAATGTGACAACACCATATATACAATAACCAAAACCTTCCCTTGTCCCAGTAACATATAACAAACATAGAACACGAATAAAGATAAGTGGATACGTAAATGACAATGATCGTGAATTTGAGTCCGAGTATAAAACTGTCCTGAATACGGATGACTGTTCAACAGATAGGTGATGTATTTGAATTTCCCAGAAACAAAAATGGAGCGTGTGGTGGACAATGTAGTTCAACCCCGGGGTCTCTGGCGATGATTGAAATGATGTAAGTCCGGCAGAATGAAAAACAAACAGGATCCCAAAGCGCGATGTAGAAAAATAGCAGGTACTGGTGGGTCGTGGTAATGAATTGTGATCTCCGTCTTTCTCCTTCCTCCTCTCTCCCTTTCTTTGTTCCCTCCTGATTGTTTAAATAGTTAAGAGCCGGATGTAACTGATTGTGATTGAAAACAGGGGCTTTCTTTCTTGGGGCTGTGGTCTCTTTCCATCATCCGTCCCCCCTGTATTTACGGGGACGACATTCACGGACGCACACATAAACAGCAAACGGGACGATGGAAACAAAACGCACTTAGTATTAATATTGACAACACTATTACTATGTAGCCCCACTACAATATTATTTATATTGATTTTCAGAAAGCATTTAATAAGATCCACCATGAGAGGTTGGGCATCAAAATTGGCTAAAACAGAAAGCAAAAAGTGATGGTTAGAGGAACCTTATCAGAGTTAGGTGATGTTAGAAGTGGTGTCTCACTGGGGTCAGTGCCAGGACCACTGCTATTTTAAAAATATTAAAATGATTTGAATTGGAATATAAATAACAAGCTGGTTAAGTCTGCAGATGATACCAAGCTTGGTGGATTGACAAATAATCTGGAATCCATTGAATCATAACAGAGGGTTATAGAGTGAATGCAGGCTTGGAAAGATTTTGGGTAGATGAAATGTACAATTTGGAAGTATAAATATTAGATTTAAAAAGACAATGGGAGGTTTGAAACTTGACTGTACCCCTTATGAGAAGGAACTAGGAGTCATAGTGGGCTTTGTTACTATGAACTTCAAGACAGTGTACAGAAGCCTTTAAGAAGGCTAACAAGGATGTTAGGTTATATAGTATGATGTGTAGAGTATAAGTCAAAGGAGGTTATGCTTAAGCTTTATAATGCACTGGCGCAACCTCATCTAGTGTAAAGTGTACAGGATTGGTCTTCTAGTTACCAAAAAGACATAGCAGTGCTAGAAAAAGTCCAGCAAAGAGTGACTAGGCTGATTCAAAGGAAATGTGAGCAATGAGAAAAGATTGAAAGAGCTGAACCGCTTGGAAACTTGTTAAACGTAAATTTCACACGAAACCTTTCCTCACACAGAACCATAGAGACATGCAGTAAATTACCTTGTAGAGTGGTGGACTTTAGGGATCTTCAAATTTCAAATTGAGATTATTTTGGAGAAAGTAGTTGGATAGAACTGGTGAGCTTTATTGAGCTGAATGGCCTGTTCTTGTCAAAATGCTTCTAATATTCCAAAAATCTACAGCAATTTTCATATCCTGGTACTGAAAGGGAAAACAGCTGTAAGCCCTGAGAGGCACTGTCTCAAATTTATAGATGTATAATGCACTACAGAGAAACATCCTTAATAAACTTTCCCATTTGAATTAAAACAAAGAAGCGCAAGTCTAAGTAATTAATTTTCCCTTTTTTCTACAGAGGAGACGGAAAGAAAAATACTGTGTGTTGCATCTCCCTTTACCTAATTCACACTGTGAGACCAGCAGACCTTTATGAACAGGTGGCTTCTAGGAACTGCCAGAGCAGTAAGATAATCTTAGCTAATAAGGTACTGAGGTCACAGGTAAACATCAAGTTTCTTATTACCATTGTACAAGTAAGTGTCTTAGTATTGTGCTATTAATGCAACCGTTTGTAAATGTACCATCTTTACTGAACTGATCATATGGTTCAAGCATTACATTAACTTATCTATTTTTCTGATGATAAAGTCTTTTGGAATCTGCTAATAATCTCTTTGGAACAAACTTCTTCTTTTGGCTGCTCCCATTAGGGGTCACCTGAGTGGATCATCTTTTTTCATATCTTCCTGTCCTCTGCATCTTTCTCTGTCACACCCATCACCTGCATGTCCTCTCTCATCACATCCATAAACCTTCTCTTAGGCCTTCTTCTTTTCCTCTTGCCTGGCAGCTCCATCTTTAACATCCTTTTCACAATATACCCAGCATCTCTCCTCTGCACATGTCCAAACCAACACAATCTCGCCTCTCTGACTTTGTCTCCCAACCGTTCAACCTGAGCTGACTCCCTAATGTACTCATGGCTAATCCTGTCCAATTTCATCACACACAACACAAATATTAGCATCTTTATCTCTGCTACCTCCAGCTTTGTCTTCTGCTTTCTGGAGAGTGCCACCATCTCCAACCTATTTAACATAGCTGGTCTCACTGCCATCCTGTAGATCTTCCTTTTCACTCTTGCTGATACCCGTCTGTCACAAATTACTCCTGACACTCTTCTCCACATATTCCACCCTGCCTGCACTCTCTTTTTCACCCCTCTTCCACAATCCCCATTACTCTGTACTGTTGATCCCAAGTATTTAAACTCATCCACCTTCGCCAACTCTACTCCCTGCATCCTCACCATTCCATTGACCTCCTTCTCATTTACACACATGTATTCTGTCTTGTTCCTACTGACCTTCATTACTCTCCTCTCTAGAGCATATCTCCACCTCTCCAGGGTCTCCTCAGCCTGCTCCCTACTCTCGCTACAAATCACAATGTCCTCTTTGGAATAAATTATGGGTGAATAAAAGAACAGTAACAAGTCACTAAAGTGATTCCACCTTACAATGCAAAGCCTTACAATGCAGGAGGATATTTCTCTGGTATTTTTTTCTCTGGGGTTTTTCAATCTTCCTCCATAAAGCTAAACTGAAATCACATCTGTGCGAAGATTATTTCCAGAAAATGAAGTCATTTTAATCCATTAGTAAATGTATCATTGTTAGTCCATTAAGTCACGGACAATAAGAGCATCATAAAACTGATCTTACAGGGGATGCAACAGCTGAAGGTAGTTGTGAATTCAAAAACCAATAAATAGCTGCTCTGAATGTTATCCATAACATCCATCATTGCCTATCCAACTGTTATCCCATCTTATGTTTATATGTGCATTTGCAGACATCTGGCAAACAAAAGTACAGTTTCTTCAGAATCAATTTTATTGAGCCTACTTTGGTCTTGTCTGTGCAGAAGAAGCTTTTCTTCAACTTTCTAGAATTAGATAGATAGATAGATAGATAGATAGATAGATAGATAGATAGATACTGTAGATACTTTATTAATCCCCAAGGGGAAATTCACATATTCTCACTACTTGATGCTGTGAAAAATATCCTGCTTATCAATTTGCTTTATGAACTCAGAATTACAGGAAACACAAGTCTCACTTGTACAAAGTGTTTTGGTCTTCAGAATGGCATTAACAGTGCTCTTGGAAAATTTTTTAGGCTTGGGCTAAGGGATAGAAGTTCTTCTACCATCCCTTAGCATTATTCAGCTAGGCACTCATATCCTTAATACAGCTTCCCCATATCATGTCATTTATTTTTCTCTTTCATTCACCAGATTTTAGCCCAGATCTGTCATTGCTTCCTGACCAGCTAATCACAAATATACAAGCATTACATTAATCAATTTTCCAAGTTCAATCTCCTATTTCTTTGGGCTTCTCCATCGGCAGATTTTTTAATGTGTATTTGAGTGCCTTGCATTCTATAAGTTACTAACTTGAGGGTACCTTGATGATACATTTCATGACTTTTTGCTGAATCAATACAATCCCTTTTCTTCTCCTTCATAATTTTCACAAGAGCCTTTCTTCACTCATCATGCTATTTCATTTTTTGTTCTGATTCTTGCTCTTGCCAAGCTGGTTTATTGCAGCTGTAATCCCACCTCTAAGACACATCTGTCTGGCATATCTGAAACTTCACTATTCTTGCACTTTTCCTTAGCAGTGCTCGTTCCATTGGCTTCCCAGTAAAACAAAAAAAAAAAAAAAAAAAAATATCAGAACGATAAAACAAAACAAAATCTCATACACCTCCATATATGATTTGGCCTTGCACCACTATGTGTCTATCCTGCCTGTATTGTTGCAAGAATTTTTCCTTTCTGTTGACACTTCCAAAGACTGATTTTTACATCTTTTATTCAAGTTACAGAATAAGATTCACCTCAGAATCACAGCTTCTCCCAGACCTTCAGGTGCTTCTTGTTCCACTATATGACACCTCTTGGGAGAGCCTAAGCCTAAGTCTTTTAATTCTCTGTCGACAATGATACATGATAATTTCTCAGGAATTCAATCTTCCCTGAACACACCATATTGGGCTTGGTACTTGGACGTTCTTTTAAAAATAAGTATTGGTGACAACTGCAGTGCTTGTTAGACTCAAGAATTGTTAATTGCATGGGAGTGTTAAACTTGCATGGTTTTGCTAAACCCTCAAACAGTATAACTACATAATAATAAATACTAATAAGTTTGTTTGGTTTTTAATTCTTGACTCCCTTAACCTTAACTCCAAAGCATTTTTGAGGATGATTTTCCTTTAAATTTTGCAGGGTAAACAGAACAAAAATCAATTCAGAGTTATTTTCTTCAAAATATTTGGTTTTTGAACAGTTCTTTTATATGTGTGTTTGAAAGACATCTCTACCCAAACATTAGGAGTCAGCAAAATTCCCGATACAATAGGCTTCAATAAGGACCCAAATTAAACAGCAGCAAACAATATAAAAACATCAATGAAAATTTTTACATTAACTATGTCACTCAGGAAATCTGGAAATAGTAATTTAACAATATTTTAACAAAATACATGCATTTGGGATGTTGCGAGTGTATGAATAGACAAATGACATTTACATTATGTGCCTTGACTAGAGGCCCCTTCAAATGGCACAATATTTCTATTCATTTTGAGTTGGAGGCTTCATTTACATAATCCTAGTGAGTCAACATTATTTGTGGCTCACTTCTGTGACTTTAGCTGTGTAGTATGACATGTCCAATGACTTGTCCATCCAGTTTGACTTAAGTTAAAAGCACTCAGCCGAAAGTACAATGCACGCAATGCAGGTGCAAGGAATAAGGAAGATGGGAGTCTTGGACCATACAAACAGAAGGCAGGCTTGTCAGTCTAATGTTTCATGTTTTACATACCACAAATGGAAAAAAGGAAAACGAATACTACAAAGTAGTGATGTGCAAACCCTGCTGTACTGACTTTGCCTCAAGTTCTGTGGAACTCAGCAAAATGCATTGAATTTAATTAGGAACAAGAAACTGAGCTAGTTTTGAGTAGATTATAATCGTGTAATGGTCTAGGTGTTCACTAGGAAAATGTCTGGCAACTATGCTGGACCAATTATTGAGGCCAAAAATCTGACCTGGGATGTGAGACAGCAGTGCTAACCATTGCAACACAATATGTCCCTGAGATAAAATTAATAGAATTAAATATCAGACCAGTAAAATTTTCTACAGGCAGGAAACATGAATTCACCAAGGCTTGTCTTGCCTACAGATTCCACATAGTAAATATTTGCCTCTCTCGAGCTAAAAATTAAAATCCTTGCCCTTTTGGTTTTACACTGGCACTGCTACCAAATAATCACAACATTAACACATGTAGATTCTTCACTTGTTCCTGTTTGCCTCATCTGCAAAGCTCTTTGGGTAATATTATTGAAGGGGGTAGGCACTCATATTACATACAGGTCACAAACAAGGATAAACAAAAAGACATTATCTTTAAGATACAAAAACACCAACACATTTCCTTCTGTGTGCACATATTGTGTTTAAATGTATTTTCTAATTTTTACTCCACTACTAGGATTAGTGTTATATACGGAGGTTTTGGTGTTGGTGGATTTGTACAATTCAACATTAGCTGTTACAGCTCTGTGATGGATTGCTGGCTTTGCAAAGTATCATGGAGACCTGGAGAAAACAAATTTAAGCCTGCCACACGGCAAATTTCCAGGAAAATATTTTTCAAACAAAGTCACCAGTGAAGACAGCATATTCGCTGCGAAAAAAACTTTGCTGAATTTTGCTGATCAACACTAGCATCACAATTTGATTGCAGCTTAACTCGCCATACTTGGAAAGCATTTTCACAGCATTGGCTCTGTCATGTAGGACTTTATCAGCTGTCAGAAAAAGGTACAAGCTTGTAATACTTTAGAAATGTGCAAATGCACAAACATGGAGCGGCTGCTGCTTAACCACAGGCCACAGGTCTGCCACGCCCTCGACCCTCTGCAGTTCACATACCAGGAGAAAGAGGGAGCAGAGGATGTCGTCATCTATATGCTACACCGATCCCTTTCCCACTTGGCCAGAGGCAGTAGTGCTGTAAGAATTATGTTTCTGGACTTCTCTAGCGCCTTCAACACCATCCAAACTCTGCTCCTTAGGGACAATCTGACAGAGATGGGAGCAGATTCATACCTGGTGGCATGGATCGTGGACTATCTTACAGATAGACAGCACTATGTGCGTCTCGGGAACTGCAGGTCTGACATTTTGGTCAGCAACACAGGAGCACCGCAGGGGACTGTACTTTCTCCGGTCCTGTTCAGCCTATATACATCGGACTTCCAATACAACTCTGAGTCCTGCCACATGCAGAAGTTTGCTGATGACACTGCTATCGTGGGCTGCATCAGGAGTGGGCAGGAGGAGGAGTACAGGAACCTAATTAAGGACTTTGTTAAATGTTCAGTTGTAGGTGGTTTGAGTCGCACCACCAGCAAAACCAAGGAGCTGGTGGTGGATTTTAGGAGGACCAGGCTCCTCATGGACCCCGTGATCATCAGAGGCGACTGTGTGGAGAGGGTGCAGACCTATAAATATCTGGGAGTGCAGCTGGATGATAAATGGACTGGACTGCTAATACTGATGCTCTGTGCAAGAGAGGACAGAGACGATTATACTTCCTTAGAAGGTTGGTGTCTTTCAACATCTGCAATAAGATGGTGCAGATGTTCTATTAGACGGTTGTGGCGAGCGCCCTCTTCTACATGGTGGTGTGCTGGGGAGGCAGCATAAAGAAGAGAGACGCCTCACGCCTGGACAAACTGCTGAAGAAGACAGGCTCTATTGTAGGCACGGAGCTGGATAGTTTGACATCTATGGCAGAGCAACGGGTGCTGAGCAGGCTCCTGTCAATCATGGAGAATCCACTGTATCCAATGAACAGTATCATCTCCAGACTGAGGAGCAGCTTCAGCGACAGACTGCTGTCACTGTCCTGCTCCACTGACAGACTGAGGAGATCACTCCTCCCCCACACTATGCGACTCTTCAATTCCACCCGGGGGGTAAATGTTAATATACAAAGTTATTGTCTGTTATACCTGCATTTTTATCACTCTATAATTTAATATTGTTTTATCAGTATGCTGGTGCTGGAGTATGTGAATTTCCACTTGAGATTTATAAAGTATCTATCTAACTCTGCTGGAAAGTCATTTCAGAGTCTAATTTAACATCCTATGCAATTTCTCCTTGTGTAATATGACATCTACAAGCAACAAGGCCAACCTTCGTTCATGATGCACTTTTCCCAGTGTCATACCAACTTTTTAATGCCCAATTACTACTCCTCCCACCATCACTGTTTCCAACGAAAATATAAAAGTGCGGAACTATTTTGAACATCCCTCGTACATTTCTTTATATTGTCTGCCATTGTTCCATTTGGGTCCTCGTTAAAGCCCACCGTACCAAGAACTCTACTTCAATTGGCCATGAAAACTTGATATTAAAACATTTGCTCAGCTACTACCTTGGGGTGAAGAGATACAAAATGATCATTTTTAGGCAGAGTAATCTTTTAAAGCTCCTTCCTACTGAGTGAAGAACTGTTGGTTAGGTTGCCCAACAAATTTGAAGTGGTCCTTCGTGAGTGGGATGAAGGACATTTTCACCTGACAATTCATTTGAACCTTAAAAATGTAAATTTCTAACACTGAGTTGCAGAATAAATGAAATGGAAGAACACATACAAAAACAACTTTTTATTCTGATTGCCAAATTATTTTAAGGCAGGTATAAAAAAAGAAAGCATTCAATATACACTTTACATAAAATAAACTAGATTACAGCATGAAACAAGTAACCAGGCAACGTCTTTTAAATCTTTTCCCTAAATGTGGATAATTGTAAACATTTAAAAAGGCTGCAGAACTATTCAAGTAATAGAACAATCACAAATGTCTTCAGCTATGCAGGCTATCGGGTAATTGCCATTCAAGGTCATTAAAAAACATAATTATTATTATTATTATTATCATTATTATTATTATTATTATTAACAGACATACATTATATTTTGCCATTTAAAATCTATACAGTATATACACCACAGTTTTATGGTACTGGCACCCAAAGCCCTCAGAATGAATATTCTTCACAATTCACAATTACAAACAGGTGAATACAGTCAAATGTACACGGATGCAGATTTAAATAATACAAAGCCAAGGAGTTTAGTAAATAGTACACATATGTATTGTACCAAAGTGTCACTTGTATAGCTAGCCTCTCCAAGGGCAAGTAGAGAAAATTACAATATACATACAATCAGGCACACTGATACAGAACAATATATTTCTATACAAATATAGTGGCCATTTCTTTTATTCTAACACTTTATTTTTTTTTAAATGTGACAAACACATTTTTCTACTAATGCTTGCCACTAGCAGCTGACCCTGCATGTGTGCGCCTGGTTACTGTTACAAAATAAAAGGTTAAGAATATATATTTCAACAAAAGTGTAATTACAGCAACATTGGTAACTCTGTATAAAATTTTCAATTAAAAAAAATGAAATGACGTTTTTTGCCTGCCATTAAGGCAATCAATATCAACACCATGGAACTGATGTCTGTTATAAAGCATTTCTTCCCATGTGATCCAGTCACATGCTTGCTATGTACATTTTTTCCCCCTCTTTTCATTCCCTACAATAAAAAAAAGGAAAGTTTAGTTAAAAATAAAAGAAATCTTTCATATTGTTATTCCTTCTAAAAATGCAATCATTTTCAGAAAATGTCTTCAAATACAATAATATTTTAGTCGACAAATTTAGACCTATTTTACACTAGCTCAAATCTGTTAGCCTGATTTCTACAAGTACATACTTTGCATAAACACATACTTTTAAGCATAATCCTACCCATTTTAATATGCTTTCAAATAAATTAATCTCGTAATTTCCCCCCTCAAACAATTACTGACTTTTTTTTTCTTTACCTCCTTTGTGCAGGAAATATACCAGATGCTGTAGCCTGAGCAGCCACCTGCTGACTGGCAACAAGGGCAGCAGAGGTCAAACCTAGAGGGAGAAAATAGAAACCTGCTTATGGCTCTTGCTGTTTCACAATGTATTTAATTGACTGAGCACCATGGAAAATGAAGAGTGCATTACATCTTTGATTTCCAGTACAAGCTGATTATTATACTGTTTACATCCTCTTAATCAAACAAGCTGGAGAATTCTAAAATTCTACTCCGGCTGGATAAAAAAAAAATTGTAAACTGCAAGGCATATTAATATCTCACTTTCCTATCTGGATTTGCTTAGATGATTTAAATTATACTTCCACTGACTTCTAACACACACACACACACACACACACTCACACACACACACAAGGTCTTTCATGAAATTAAAGAGACTGAATGAAATCAACCAAAGAATTGTGACTGATGTAATGACAGACCTCAGAAAAAAGTATAGAACAATATTCACAATAAAATTCTGTTTATCAGACTCATATTTTGGACAGACTAACTGCTGAAGGATCTTGAGAAAGGGTAGATCATATGGTTGTTTTCTGATATTTACCTGGATAAGGATCATATTGGCCTGGTATAAGTGGATACCCCATTCCAAGATGCGTGTGATGATGTGTATGTAGGTGCCGTGCAAAGGGTGAATGGCGTTCTCTCTCCCGTTCAGTTTCTCTCTCCCGTTCAGAAGGGCCTTTCTCTGCAGGCTTTAGGGCAAAAACAGTTTTGTAAGTACTTAGAAAGACAAGAACATGCTTGTTTCCCCCCCCCCGAAGAATAAGCCATTGTACTGTTGCCATAAAATATGATACGTTCCAGATCAAAATATTAAGATCAAATGTGATGTTTATTTATGGTGATCACCCAAGGGATTCTAGATTTCTTTGCTAAATTATCTATCAGTCGTGAGACTGTTACTTCTAGCTTACATCTGTTAAAACATTGAAATTTAGATCCTTGGGAATGAACACAAAAATAATTGCTGACTAAAGTTTTTAACTATTGAATAATTTGTTCTTGGGGGTGAAAGCATCCAAGTAATGGGCTCAAAATGTGGGAACAAAAACTGCACTTTATAGTAGGCACCACTCAGTCAGGTTAGCTTTGATAATTTTTAATTAAAAAGCTTAGCTAAACTACAAAGCCAAGTCATCACATAGGAAATGTCTGAAGGAAGTCATGGGAAACAAGCTGACCTATCTTCTTGCTTAGCAACAGTAAAATCAGTGCTTATCAGATTTCACATTTTTCCTCCCTTTGAGGGTTATGAATCACAGGGCACCAAGTAGTGAATAGAAAGAATACTCCTAACCAAATACTATTTAGATTAAAGGTGGCGTTAAAATCATTTTTACTACACTCTACCATGTCTTAAATCAGTTTATGCTTTGTACATGTCTTTCAAATGACAAGTTCAATATTATACTTAAGTCATGTTTTAAAACAATGAGGGATTCAGAAAAATAAAAAATATGCCAGTTTTCCCACTTCAAAGCCCAACAGAAATGATTCTGTAAAGAAGATAACTGCAATTTAAAAAGTCAAAACCTAAATAAATTCTATTTTCTCTTTATAGTGAGCTTTAGTCTCCGTTATAAACAGTATAATAGCCGATTCATCCAGGGGTATCTGAAATGTCTTTCAAGTGAATGTTCATAATCGGGTCCCCAAAATAACTATTAATTCTTTGACAAGACATAATTTACAGATTACTGTCCACATACCATTGGAGATTTACTGCGGTACTGATTGGCATGTTGCTGGAGCAAATCTAAAGCTTTTGATTCAGAAGCTGGTTTAGTGCTTATGCTGGGGCTTGTGTTTGCTTTCTCAACGTCTTCTCTTCCAGCCATCTTCCCATATATTGGATAATGGAAACCTTAAACATAATAAAATTACCTTAAGAACCATCGTTTACACTTACAAATCTGCTATCTTTTTTTCATATGCTTAAACAACATCTAATTTCAAAAGAAGTGTGTATTTTTGTCAAATCATGGCTAAAATAAATGCACTGTATATTTTTACAAGTGGAAGATACAATAGGTGAACATTTATAAATATTTAAATATTTGCACTTCATTGAAACAAGAGGAAGCAGCATCTACAGTGTCCTGTTGGAGATCTTTTGATTCAATTTCCTTTTTCTTGTTCTAAGTGGGAAAGGCCATTTTCAGGGCATTCTCTCTTTTTTTTTTTAAAATTACTTTCTGGCATACTTAAATTGATAGTTATTATTTTAGATTTTTTGTCAAAGCAGCTCTGGAAAGTAAAATATATACTTTGAAAAATGGCTATGAAAAAATGTGTAGATAGAAATATAAATTAAAATCAGAAATCTTGAATCAAGATTAATACTCGTAAAGTTAAAAAAGTTTACAACATCATCGTTTCTTTAAACATAACTTTCTAATCTAATGTGACTTAATTCAAGGTATACCTAAATAGATGGTTTGAGGATTTTGTACAGCTTGCATTAACAAGAAACTATTTTACGTAATGATTTTTACAAAAAAAAAAAAAAAAAAAACAAAACAAAAAAAAACACTAGTGTACTGCACTTTACTAGCAAACAAGCCTTCAAGCCTTCTACACCAAAACCTTCCATAGATCTACTTAAACAGCATTTCTATGTTTTTTAATGACAAAGCCTAAGGTAAAACCCCCACCCACAAGTCACTGCGCAAGCCAATTTACCTATACAAAACTGAACTGAAACCACATCCTCTTACCTGGATAACTGTGCATTAGGACGGGAGAGACAGCTCTGTAGGCTGGATGATTGGGATCATACATTTGCAAATAAGGATAAGGATGCTGGTACTGAATATAAGACTGATGTTGGCTCATAGGCGAGGAGACAGCAACTCGAGCACCACGAGAATCTTTCCCACCAACTGGTGTTCTGCGATCTTCCGATTTCTTTGTGTCTTCCAAAGGTACAGATTGAGAGTCTTGTCTTTTGATGTCTTTTGTTTCCTCCTTTGCGGTGTTCAGAGAGACTGGGAGATTGAGACTTTCCTTTCCCATTGTCTTACTGGTGCAGTCATCTTTCGGCCTCTTATCAAGATCTTCAGGCTTCTGAGGCTCCATATACTTTGGCTGGTAAACATAATGATGCCAAGATCTGGATTCTGGATCCTAATTTTATGAACAAAGCAGAAAAATTGGAGATATGTACATAATCAACAGCATAATTTGCTTTTCAACAATGTCCAGCAAAACGGGGTTTTGATGTGATGAGATTGTATAGTATTTAAAAATGAACTAAGTACGCAATGGGAATATATTTGTATGAAAAGTGGATGTTTTGGTAGCAGTCCACATTCTGATATACTTACAAGTATATGTAATTACTTTTAAATAGGATTTTTAACCGTTATTCTTTTCAAAGTAAAACATACAACTCATTTTGCCATATTATGATTAATGTTATCGTATCTAAGATGTTGATAAAAACACAACATGGAAACTATATACAATTTAAAAGTCTAAGTCTTCCTAAACACATTAACCAACTTAATTACCGGAAGTTCACTTGCACCAATCATCAAATGAAAAGATTTCTTTCATACAACTATATAGGGTAAAAGGGCAGCAGCATCACGTTTTAAATTCATGATATTTTTTTGGGTTATAGACCCAAAAAAACAAATTTTAACATAACAGCTCTGTTAGGGAGCTTACTGAAAATTTTATTTATTTTATAAATAAAGAGAAATGTACTGAATTCTGGTTAAACCTTTCTGCAATTCATACTGTAGTCTTAACCCAAGAAGAGAAGACATTTTATATTGATCCAGCCTAAAATTTAAAGCAATTTACTTGCTTATGTAACAAACAGAGTTAATACACAAAACATACCTGTTTGAACCTCAGAGTAGGATCTACACCAGTCTGCTTCATTGAATCCATCACGGATTTCATTTCCACAGCTTCTTTAATGAGTTGATGATTTTCCATTTGCTTGGCTTTAAAATTCTCTGACTGGAGCTGCTGCTGGTTTGCCAGCATCTGTGCTTTGCTCCCATCCTCCATCTTTGATTGCCCAGATCCAGTTTTGCTGTTGCAGTTTTTGTTTGAATCAGGAGTGACTGGAGCTTTTGATATTGTGGCAGAAGGAACAGTCTTTTGTTTAATGTCTTCTTTGCTAGACTCTTTTTGCTGGATCTCAGCTTTTCGTTCTCCTTCTCTGCTGTTTTGAGACATTTTTTGCTCTGCCAGTCGCTGATCCTCATAGTATTTCTCATACTGTTGTCGATATGCTGTATTTGTCGCCATTAATGACTTTTGGTCCATATAAAGTCCATAAGTGTATGGTCCATAGTAAAGTGACTGGGCTAATGCAGGATGCCTCTGTGTTATCACTGACTGGTGCTGAGCCTGCAAATTTGAATTAATCATTTCACTCTTTTTAGAGTCCAATGTCAATACCTCTGCCTTTTCCTTCTTTTCATTCTCTTCTTCTGTACCCTCCTTCTTAGATTTATTACTTTGAGGTGTACCACCATTTCCAACAGAAGCAGTATTAGCCTGTCCGGAGTGCACATAACTGGGAGAATAATAGGGGTCATATCCATGGTAATAAGGAGACTGGGACTCTTTACCAGAGGAAGCTTGCACTGGGGTTGATGGTAGGCTCTTGACGACACTCTCTTTATTGGAGGCTAGTTCTGATGGGGAACTTGTCTTTGACCTCATTCCCTCTGAGCGACTGTCTGAACCACCATCATCAGCAGCATCCGAGATATCAGAATAGGCTGGACTGTTTGTTTTAGTAGTGGTCCCATCACCACCATTCTGTGTTAAAACATGCAGTGGGCCCATGGAGGATTGTCCATTTACAAGCCCACTACACTCAAGCCTAGAAGAGCTCCCTATAGAAGGGCTGGGTGCATTGTCTGTGAAGGTATACACCTTATCAGCTTCTGCTTTAATGCTGGCCATCCTGCTCTCCTGAGACTCTGATAATCCATTTGCAAGTACATCACTTCTGTTTAAATGTTCCTTTAAAAAATGTCCTGGTAGATCTTTCCCAGTAATCTTTGGGTCTTCCATCTTTGTCAGCTTTGCATCTAACTTAGGACTCCCAGTCTCCTTTCCTTCTTTATCTTTTAACCGTCTTTTTTCTTTTTTCTTTTTATCTTTGAGGGATACCAAAGCTGGGTTTACAGTGCTAGGCTCTCCCATAATTGTAGGCTTTGGCTGAATGGGCTTTAAAGGTGGGCTCTTTGGTGTTGCCTGGACAACAGTGGTTGTCAGCGATGGCAAGCCTGGGATTGTACCAGTGGTAGTGGCTGTGAATGTAGCAGTAGGTATGGCTATCAGCTGAGGAGGAGGAGGAGCTGGGGCGATAGGCCTAGTAGTCTTAGGCTTTGATAATGATTTGTCAACTTTCCCACTGTTTGCTTTCTTGCTTTTGTCCTTGTCACTCACACCTTTTTTATCAATCATGCCTTCAGCTTCCAGCTTGGGCATTTCTGCTGCAGCATTGACATCAGTCACAGCACAGTTTTCCAAAGCTGCTGCCATGTTAGAGATGACAGGCAAATTGTTCAAATCATTTGCAAGTCCCTTTTTCTTGCCAGCATTTTTAGCATTCTTAGAATTAATTACAGGACTATGAACACTGTTGACCAAATCCCTTTTGCCTTTAGGTGTTCCAGTCACACTTAAGCTGCCAGGAGAATTGGGCCCTTTCACAGAACCAAAGCTAGTCTCTGTGCATTCTAGGACAACACTGCCTAGAGTTTCCTCAGAGTCCGACATTTTATCATCACACTCTTGTTCAAATTCCAATTTATTTTCAGGATCCAAGTGTGCATGGGCCTGATGATATCTTAGTCCATTAATGTGCTTGTATTTTTTGTTGCAGTTTGGGTGTGGGCAGTCTATAAGTACTGGGGAGGAGCAGCCTTGATCCAAAAAGGAAACTTCAGACTTTCCTTGAGGAGTAGTCGGAGTACTCCTAGAGTTAGTTCTAACCCGTTTCCCTGACTTTGTATCTTCAGAACTGGAATTGAGGTCCAATTCCATGGGTGGCTTGTTTTTTCTCTTGCTACTGCTAGCTGGAGTGATCTTGATTTCTTCCAGTGTGCAGTTTGGGGGAGTTCTCCTCCCACTACCAGAGTTCAAACTCCCACGCCTTCCTTTGCCATTGTTACCACCACCCCGGTTCTTATTCTGAAGCCCCCTAGCTTCCGTAAAACTAGGATCCATTCCAGGTGGATTGGCAGCTACCGTACGAGCTCGCTTTCCTCTTCCACGTCCTCCTCGCATTTCAAGGTCACTTGTTGGAGATTCACAGAACCTTTAAGAGAGGAAGCATTGTACACTCGTTGTCAACTTGAACAAAAAAACAAAAACAAATATTTATTTTTAAGTTTGTAATTTGCCTTTATTTGCCTATTCATCTATCCATCCATCTGCCTTCCCAGGTCAATTTAGGGCTGCAGGGAATAGACGACTACCACAGCATGCTAACCATGTCTGTCAGAAAATGTATGTTACAAACAGTAATATATTTGTGTTGGATATAATCATCACTTGAGGAAAATTACCTAGATAGTGGGATACAACACAGAAAAATCCCATGAAAACATAAATGCTAGATAGCCTTATCTGTGGTGTAAATCAAAAACTAAAAACAATACAAATGTATAGATATCAATGGATATATATATAAAAAAGCAATTGGCTTCTTGGCCTCAAAATTAGTACACCCATTTGAGATCAGTTAGCCTAACCCCAATTTTAAATGTGACTGAAGTCTGTCCTTAAAATTTCTTTGATCTTAATGGATGTTCTCCTCAAATTCACTGCCAAAGTATACTATTCCTGTATTTACTTTGCCTCACCTAATTTTAACCTTTCCCCCTTTTTCATTTGATTTACACTACTGTTGACTTAATGTTCTGATTATTTTAGCTCCTGGTGTTTGTTCAAAGCCTATTTGGCTAATGTGGAGTTGTTTTCTTTTGTTATTCATTTTTTTCCTCTGTAGCAGTGTTCACTAATAAAGGCACCATATGAAAACATAAAATGTTCTAATATTTTTCACTAATGTATTTACACAGATTATTTATCTGCATACTACACAAAACAATTCCTAAAAAAAATTCAGAAATTGTGATTGTCTTGATAAGGAAACAAACTATTCATCCTATCAACTTGTACATTTTTGCCATTCTTAATAAAATGCCTACTTGAAAAATATGATCAAGGTCATTCAAATTTATAATGATAGCCTTTCTGAATTTCCAGAAATTCAGTTGTTATTTAAGCCACTTAATGCACTACAGATTGCTTTTTCTTTTAAACTGATCTGTAAGAATTAAAACAATAAAAAAAATGTGAACAAGGCTTACATTAAACACAAGGCTATTGTTTTTACAGATGTTATACACTGCTAAGCCCAAGTCATTCTTTTGCTGTCTGCTTAGTCAGCCATGTTTATGCAATGTTATTTTAGCATTTTTACTTGGAATGATTTTCTTTTCATCTGGCTACAAATGTAAATAAATATGTCAGAACACACTAGAGCTAATAAAAAAAACAAAAGCACCACTGTAATCTTTAATCTAAAACAGAAGCTTATATTTACTGCAATTCCCTGTAACATGGAGTGTGTGCGTGCCTAAAAATCTGCTGGAGCCAGTCAACATTAATAAGCCTTAAGCTCTTGTTTAATGCAAGTGACAACCCACTTTACTTTTAAAAATTCTAGCAAAACTGCAGGCACACAGGTTTCATCTTCGCCATTACAAATGTGGACATATCAATGTTATGCATTACACAGTTGTGTGGCTTTTCATGACAAAACTCAATTGGAATCGTAATAAAAGACACACATCTCTCATTACCTGGGAGGGGCCCAGTCATGCTTTGTGCAATCCAGCAGCGTCCCCACATAAGTCTTGTTTCTCCAAGTTACATTCACCACAAGGACACCTGCATACAAAAAGGAAAAAAACTCAGTTAAAGTTGGAGGGAGTGGGGTGTGTATTTTGGAGGTGGGGTGCTATAGTAATAGAATGAGCATTAAATACATATATTAGTTACTTGCTGGGCATCTTTCAAAATCTGTGGTTTACTCTTTCCTCCATTTTGTTTTTATTGACCTCAAGGCATCGTGACTAATTCCCTCTCCTCTCACACTGGAAATTTTGCACCATTTCAACCCTTTTAGTATGCAATCTAGAAGCGGCTGACAGAAGGAAATGGGTTTTTGCCATGTCCTGCTGTAAAGCAGCAACATTCGCCTCTTAATTTTGTTATTATCACACTTAATTGCTTTTACTTGGAAGGCAGCCAGCATATGCTGAGTGCCAGTCAGCAGCATATCAAAACTGACCAGGACTATCCTCCCTCCTTCCTACACCCCCCTCTCATGCACCTAACCCCTTCGTACGCCCCCCCTCTCCAGCAGAAAACCCCCCCCCCCCCCCCCTCAAGCAGATCCAGAAAAGCTGTCATTGGACACTCTTATCAAAGCATGCACTCAGGGGCCTCTAAGCTCTTATCATCTGCACATTCTGAACAGACAAAGGGGTTTGTGAGAAGCAGGGAAAAAAAAAAAACCCTCAAATAAAGCCTTTTGAAAACAGGTTCATAATAGCGTGCCCCTCCTCTCCACATTACAGTTCAAAATCTCACAAAGACATTTATCAGATCATTCAGAAAATATTACCTATTGTGCTTGGTCTTAAATTGCCTTTTCCCCATAAAAGGACAAGTAGCCATGCAAGCATGATAGAAGTGCTGTTCTATCAGCTTTGTATTATTCAGAACAGGCGCAGATATATTGGCAGAAGGGGATAAAAATATAAGTGCATGTAAATTAAATTAAATAAATAAATGAAAGGCTTATGTGATTTGTTAAATACTTTCATAAAGTGAGCTACATTAATTCTGGTATGCCATGCTTTTAGAAGAAGGTGCTGGTTGTGGTGGTAGGGAGATGCATCTTCCTGAACCTTTTTGCTTTCTTCTCCCCACCATCACCACCCTCCCCCATCTCTTTCACCAGCTTGCTAGCTCTTGCAACACTGGGATTTGATTTAAATATTACTATTCAAGTAAACGCTCTACTGCTTTGCATAAAAACACAATATTCGTTTCAATGTCATTCCGTTTACGAACTGTTTTTGGCATGCTTCCAGAATACATGTTCAGCCCCTGCTGCCAATATTCTGTAAGTGAATTTTTATGTCTGTTCGGAGTGGAGTTGGGAGGATGAAGAACACACACACACTTATTATAAATCTCAATCCCATCATCCTAAAAAGAACACTGGGTTATCCAAACAGTTATTTGCACCCATGCTGCTTCACAGAATGTTAACCATTTCCTGTTAAAAATAAATTACACAATTTCTACAACAAAATTACACTGAAAAGTTAGATGACCACCCTTTCGGACTATAATTCCCTCTACCTAACCAAACCTAAACATAAACTGGGTCAGAGTATTACTATTGAATATAAAGCAATGCAGATTACCAATTCCAGTTTTCTTTTTCCTCGATAAAAGACTGAATACCTGCTTGCCTAAAAGGGTGTTCTTTGCTCTACAAACCATAAAAGTCTTTGTACCAGCAATGTCTCATGTGCAACAGAAAATACATAATTAAAACTGCTTAAGGGGAACATGAAAGAAACACTAACTCCTCCATTCAAGGCTATAGTAATAAAATTAAAAACAGGAAAAGTCAGCACAGACACTTAACGTTTGTCTGCAATGAAAGCCTTTTGTTAGAGCTAATTCCCTGAGGGTTTCATGTTTCCAACAAAAGCTTGCCTGCTGATTGGCCAGCTCCTGCTGGGAGCACTGGGCTCTGATTGGTGCTCTCAAACCTTCCACCACAGAGCACAAAGAGCAAGTAGCTTGGATAAATGAACATAAAAGACAACTACGCAGTGCCAAAAGAGTGTGTGCAAAGGGTTTTATCAGGCAGGAATAAACTAAACAATGACAGGGTCGGGGTGAAACCAGGAATGAGTAAACCAAATACAGGCTTGTTTACCCAAGAAGGCTTGTCAAGGAAAGAAAAGCCTTTGCTTGATTTTATAGATCTCTCAATGAAACCAGTGTTAAATAAAATGAACATGCAAAATATATACAATTACTTGGATATTGAGTAAGACAATATGGGAAAAAGATATTTCAAAACAGCCGCTTAATGGTAAAGATTGCTATTTCCCTCCACCTCTTAAAAATGATGACTGAAGAATTCCCAGGAGTAGATTTTCAATTTTATTTCAGCAAACCCAAGTTCTGTCATGCTTCCAGCAATGAAATGAGCCTTTCTAGTTCAGCTAATGTGCACACTGCAGCTGTGGTAAATATCTATGGCGGTTTTAGTGCCACTAAGATATGGAAGGGAAACATTAATTTCTCAAAATTTACTTTCTTATCCATCCTTTCTGAATTTATGCATGCTTTCATTGCTTACGAAAGATCTTTCAAAAAGCCAAATGTTTGTACATAGTTTTTTGCATTATTCATTTTCAGTAATCACAGACTTGTGTGTGTCTAAGAATAACGCACATAATTTTAGTTTACTTCATTGGCGTCAAGCCACTGACCACTGAGTGGCTGTGGGGTTCCAAGTACCTCATAAGCACTGTGATACCATCTGCTTTAGATGGGCTTATTTGTGTTTAATCCATTTCAGTGCATTTAGCTAAGCATGAACAATGAAACTCAAACAAGGCTACAAGGACTAATTGCACAGGGGATCACAAATCAGCTTGTGCTGAATTTCGCATTATAGAAGAGCTACACACACACAAAGCACCACACATTTGATAACAATCACAACGGCTTGCCCAATCTCAACTATTTGGTGCAAAACTGCTGGGAGATGAGATCTGATTTCTGTACCCTGCAATATCAGTATTCTTTACACATTTTTAAACCTCAAATCATTAAAAGCTGAACAATTCAAGGACAGCACTTTATATTAAGCTTCATAACCGTTTAATTTTTTTTGAGGAAAGGGATAGTTGTTTTTCTAATTTATCAACAATTTATGATAACATAAGAACTCATCTTCACTCTTTCCTATGCTTGGGAGCAATTACTTGCAATACACAAAGGCTAAGGCTCTATTTTTCACAGCTGTCAGGCTGCCTTTTTCCCCCTAAGGTTTTTCTAACCACTGTAAAGAGAGTTATGTTGTTTCATTACAATAGCAAAACCTTTCCAGCCTCAGAGCTTATATAATCTGTCACAGTCTTCAAAACTAGGCCTAATACATTCTGCCATAGCAAATGCATTAGTTGTCATTCTAGATTCCTTCCAACATGCTGCGCAAATCTAATCATTCTGCAGAATACAGTATGTGTATATTCAAAACAAATTAATATTCCAAAACAATTCAGAATTTCAACTGTATATCTTCTCCAGATACCAAGGACAAAATGTCAAAGGTGATTTAATCAAGTTCTTCCTTAGGATGAACGCACTTATTAGCAAAGGATCATCCAGCAGGTTCAACATGAAACTATTTTCACAGAGAGGGTGACTAATGTCTGGAAGCATTTAGCAGCAGATGTTGTTATGGCAGAAACACCAGATATCTCCCCCTGTGACAATGTGGGTGTCTCCCCCCATCCCCCCTTTTATGGCAAAGGCTAAAAGCTTGCAAAGAAAGATAGTGAATGGCAGAGAGGTGGGTGAAAAGTGTTTTATTCTCAGTCAGTCACCATATTACTATCCAGTGTCTTCAACTACACAAGGACAAAATAATCATTTCCAGATCATAAAAGATCATTTTAACATTGCGAGAAAATAATGTCAAAAAAAAAAAAAAAAAAAGCAAGCTGACTCATTATCACTCTGACGAAGCCAAAATGTTAGTAAGACACCCTGTGGTAAAAAACAAAAAATCTATTTTAAACCATGACTCCTAAAGTGAATCCACTGCAGAAACAATTTTACAATTTTGTGCATATTTACAGAATCTGAGCACTAGGCCTGCTTTCCTGTTTTTATTAATTTACACTTAGCACATGATAAAATCAGATCCTATATTTAATTTTTCTAATGGCCCAACATTAAAACACATCAACTTATTCACGGAGATATCAGAGTAAAGTGTGTGTAAAATTTAAATACGTTACACACAACACACCTATGATGGGTTTTCATTTCTCCTAGAAACCCGTTTTTCAGTAGAAAATACAAGACTGTTTCCATCACTGTCACACTCCCCGCTGCCTTTGTTCTAAAGCCCAATGAGCTTTATTGATCAAGGAAAAATCATTGAGCTTCTTGGAAAACTAGACTCTAGCTTATTCCATGCCATCTATTTCTTTTGTGTGAAGAGACATTTGGTCAATAATCAATTGACCGGTCAACTAAAACTAGCTGTGGCTGCACATGCCCTCTGCTGCTTCATGCTCTTAGTCTTCCTACTTTTTTTTTTTTTTTTTTTTTTTTTGCTTTGTTATAAGCAGCTGTAGAATGTCTGCTGAAGAGTATCACAGGAAAACCAAGGAGTAACAAGCAAAGAAAATGAACTATTAAAAGGCAATTGTAATGTCTGCACATAAAACAGGTGGAAGCTTTGGACATGTGGAGGTGCATTCAGTATGATTCTGTAGCTTATAAAAAAATTAATTAAATTCCACTCATTAACAAAAAAACAAGAACAAAAATTACAATTGCTTATGAAAAAGAAAGCAGTCGTATTGCTTAAAGGAATCAAGTCAGGAAAATGACAAATCACATTTACAACATAAAATAATTTCCTTGGACTGTTCATAGAAAGAGAGCCAGGAGGTTACATTATACATATTCACATTCAATGGAGTATATAAAATCAGGGGATCTTTTCCTTAACTAGTTTTGCAAATTGTTTGTGCTATGCACTAAAATGTGTACTTGTTTGAGTAGTTGAATATTTTGATGCACCACCAAGCCTTGAGAGAAAGTTAATAGTTTTGACTCTGCCATCACTCTACACAAAACCATAATGCTAATATTTCCCAAATTATGTTTAACAATGATTAATAAAAAAAGTGTATAGTTTCTTAGGTTATGCTGTACAATCTTGTTCCAATAATATGATTTAACAAGTATTCTATGTTCTGGTTTAATAGACACATACATACAGATGCATAAATCATCAGTTTTAAAATAGCTATATTTGGTAGCTTTTTCTTACTCCTCAAAGACAGGTAGGAATTATTCCATGCTTAAAATACTTCCTGTGATATTAAGTTAAAATGGTGCAATAATGCTTGACAAAGAAAAGGGTGCTAGAAGCCACTGTCATTCTCTCTCTCTTTTTTTTTTTTTTAAATTGGGTTAAGTCAACATGATTACACTTGTAAAACAGAGGACAAACAATCTCCCCAGGCTATTTCTGCATTAGGCTCAGAGAGTGTTTCTCTTAAAATAAATGGACCACCCGTTCTCAAGGTTGAGATCAGGACCTGGCTTTATTGTCTCTAAGTCCACACTTTGTCTCAGGAGAGCAACTTGTGACTCTCTCCGATTTGAACTTATTTAAACCTAAGCAAAAATGACTGGCTCACTGTTCACAGAAAGTGAAAACTGATGAATAATGATTAATAGAGGTCACACTGTGTTCATTTACATAAACTGCTGCTATACCAGCCCAGCACATTGATGGGCTGCGTTAGCTTGACCCTGTGAGCAGGTCAGCCTGCCAGTTAGAAATCTACATTGGAGGGTAATAAAAAAAAATCTTAATATGCAGTGCCTGCTTGGTGGAAGTTCTCAGAATATTACCTTCACTTTGATAGAGAATAAATGTTTACATATTTTTCCATTGATACTTATTTTTTTATGTCAAATATGCAGAACAAATCAAGGAGCAGACTATGCACATTGGGAGTGATACTATGTGAGCGATTACGGAGCAAAATTCATGCATTTTTGTCAATAAATTATTATTAATCTGAGTTACAGATGCTATAACCAGCTTTGCTTTGTTTTCACAAAATAAAAATGTCTTAAGACCCAATACTACATACTCTTGGAAATGTGTTTTCCTTTAATGACATGCAGGCTTCTATTCTGGATTTACAACACTGTGATGTGATATTACTTGTCTTGAAATTGTCAGCAATTTCATTACTATTACACATTCAGATGCAGAGCACTCTGGCTTTAACTGAAGAACCTTCTGTACTGCTGCAGTTGATCAAAAAATAAATATTTACAGTGAAGTTACTAAACTCCAACCTCACCAATCACTCATGGAATGGAAAAATAAAAGGCAAGGAATCATGATTAAGCAATGGGTATGATCTATGTTGAATTTATACAAGAATAAAATTATGGTTTCTTATTCCTGTTAACATTGACAGCATCAGCTCATCCTTGTCCAAAAGATTACAAAAACAGCTACTGACCTTCCCCATTTCAATAGTGGTAATCTACATGCCATGCTGACCACAACTAGATGATAAGATATGGCTGCAATCCTCCCCCACTCCCTTAAGGCTAACAGCTCTCTACAAGGCTACACATCAATATTCCCCAGAATTAGCATTCAGAGCTTTCATCTTGCTTGTCACATTCATTTCCCGCTGTTACTTTAATTACAGGATCAGTGAAAGTGTTTATTATATCCTACAGTATTTATATAAAAAAAAAAAAAACTGCAATACTGATGCACTAAAATATAACTCTCAAGGAAAAACTTTGAATGACATCAGTTCAGGGACTAGTACAAAAAGACAACACCTCAAATGCCCACAATACAACCCAAGGAACTAGGCGGCATCAGTAACCTCTAGACACTTACATTTTGTCCTTTTAACCTTCCTTTAAATAAATGCTGGAAAGAGGTTTATAGTTCGACACTGACATGGGTTCATGCTATGTAGTATGTCTAAAAGCCTATTAAAGGCTGTTTTGGAAATGCTGCGCTATTTGTGCCAGCCCCGGGCTCTTTTCATCTAAGTCTTCTGAGCCAAACAAAAAGCATTTATAAAGCCTTGTTGGCAGCCAGCTGCAGACTCCATAAATTATCAGCCCTTAACAACCTTTTTTCCCCTCTTTTTTAAAAGGGGGAAAATAGAAATTGGGGGAGGGAGATGATAGGGATTTAGAGTTTTTCCAACTATTATTATATTTTCCCATATAAGATCAGACTCTACTTCCGAAGTATCAATTTGAACACAAGCCAATGATCTGCTAACTCTCTACTGATGAATTGTAAATAACCCTACTGACTATCACAGAACATTTGCTTAATCTATTCAGTAGCAATACAGTATAAATCTTTACACTTAATCATAAAATTCTTCTTTGAAAGACCACTATTTTCTTAAAATCCACCTCTCAAACACAGTAATCCTGCACTCATACACATGCCCCCAGTAAATGTCATTCTGTTCCCTTAATGAACAGAAGAGCTTAAAATAACAAAAAAATCATTTGAACAAAAATACACCTACCTAAATATAATTAACACCAGATAAACTCCCTTTTTTTTAACATTTATTAGATATCAAGCTGTGCATAATAATAACACTTATAAGTTTCTCAACATATATTCTTCTGCATCATACTCTTCCTTTTATGACAAAGTTCTTCTTTTAGGTTTATTAAAAAAAAAAAAAAAAAAAAAAAAAAAAAGTCACTCGGCTACAGTTCAATCATGTGCTTAGAGACCAGAGCCCTCCTGTAAACAAGCCTAATGGAGTGCAACTAATAGAGTTCCTCAGGAGCACGGCCAGTTAACAGGGCCTTTGTCAGCACTCAGTGAAGCAAGTTAGGCTTTTATTTTAGGTCAGAGCACTCCCACCACCCTCAGCTAAACATTTCTCACCTAGCAGGTTACATGTTGACATGGGTTGTAAATGTCAGGAGAGGAATCGGAGAGTATGTAGGGGTGTGTGTGTTTAGTACAAAAATAACCTTATTCTAAATCTTCAAAAAAGCCATTACATATTTTAACCTTTCCCCCAAATTTTGTGTTCTCACTGAATACTTGAAACATGCAAACAATACTGTTAGTAACTCAGTTACTGTATCAGAGCTACTCTGCATTGAATTTCAATCGTGTAACTTTGCTGAATTTATGGTTTGTTCCTTAGATATACAGAGCAACCAAAAACTTATATTTAATAAAATAAATTACACATAAAAATCAGGGAGCATGCAGACTGCACATAGTTGTTAAGGGGAGCATACTTAGCAACTGCTGTCACTATGACCCACATCAAATAATGCCTAGATTTCAATGCACTCTCCTGCTGATCCAGAATTAATTGCACCAGTGTGACGACAGACATGACAGCAGCATTACGTACCTCATGTGGTATGCCATATCTCTCTCTCTCTAATATCTCTATCTATCTATCTATATATATCTCTATATCTATATCTATATATATCTATCTATATATATCTATCTATATATCTATCTATCTATCTATATCTCTATATCTATATCTATATCTATATATATATGCACAGAATCACCGTGGCAACCCTTTGGACAGTTAAAAGTAGTTCTTTTAATTTCTGAATAATTGTTTGCACCTTTGTGCTCTGGTATTTACAATTTAAGTTAACTTCTTGCTTAATGTCTCTATATATATCGACTCCGATAAAATATTACAATTAAATGAAGAAATAATCCATACTGCAGGGGGTGAAATGACCCTTTGTCTGCTTTTTGTTTCACAGCAACCTTCAAAAGCATGGGAACAAGATGGTAAGAAAGTGGTAAGGCTGGTTTACTAATGCAGGCAGTATATCACGCCTTGACAGAAGTATGGGCCAACTACTGTAATAAACACCTTCTATTGATAGCACCTGCATAATGGCAGGTAACCTCTAGGCTGCCTGCATTCCACCTTTCGCAGAAGTCCAGACTGCAGCTAAAACTCTCTAGCTAGGCAGCAACACTAGGATTCTAAGATTGCAATAAATTATCAAATGCACTTTGGCCCCATTTGAAACACTGGCCCTTCCAGCTGATAAGCTCTGACCCCGGTGGCACATCAAACCATTTCACAAAAGGCAGAAACATTATTGCTGTGCACTAGGGACAGCAGTGAGAGCCAATCAATCATGGTTCCCGGACAGCTCTTTTTTAAGCAAGCCAGATTCAAGGTTTTTCAACCTTCTTTGTTAAGACTGCTACACCCCCATCAATTTTTTTTGATCATTTTTTTCTGTTTTTAAAAACAGAATGTGGTCAATCAAAATTAAATGGACTGTAACATACAATTCAACCAAACAGGAATTTCTAAGACAACATATTTACCACTTTAAAAGGACATCACTTTTAATAAAAATACATGTTAGATTATATTAACCATCTGATTGACTGCATGTTTCATTTGTGTAACACTTATTTTACAGGTTAAATGAGCTTGCTTATTGTGAAAGAATAATATGCCAATTAGAAAAGACAGTTTGAAGCACAGTAAAAATAGAAAAGTAGCAAATCATCATAGTGGAGCTAAATATGTTTTATTTTAATACGATTCTTCTTGTTACAGGTTTTTTAAAAACACCATCTCTCTCATTTATTAAGAAACAGAATTTAAATTATGCGATCTTGGAATTGTCTTTTCATTCAAGTTAAACTCCATAGATGATATGGGGGTTGAAAGCAAATAAAAATCAAACTCCACGGTATGACCACTTTTGTATGGCTAAGCCAGAAACAAGGTCAGCACATGTTTTTTCATTAGCATCGGAAACAGACCAACATGTTCTTAACACCATAATGCTGAATAAGGCATATGGGCTGTTATGCAAAATTAACAAGCCTTTAGAGATAAATATGTAAGTGCTTCAATGCTAGAGGTTGGCTGGGGGCTCTGGGGGATAGATTAAGGGCCTACTTCTGGCTTTACCACCCAGAAAACATTAAGATGACAGCAACAATAAAGCCTCCTCTCCAGCCATCACTGGTCACCTCCACTCAGTCTGCAAGTAATTTGGTAAAATTGGGGAATTCAATAAAGGCTGCGTGGGAAGGAAAAAAAGAGAGATAAAATACTGGCCTGTTTCTTTTTTTTTTTTGGTTCCTTGAGTGACAAAGGTTATCAGAATATCCATGACTACTGCATTAACTGCACTTAATGAAGACATCACAAGGAACTTCTTCAGGGAGCTCTTGGTGTTCCTCATATTCTCGAACATCTCTCTTCAATTAAAAATAAGTATCTAGTTTGTGTTTTTGCGGGAGTATTTCTCTTGAAGATTGGACAGCACTTAGAAGATATTTACTGAGCTTAGTGGACTGCTGATGGAGGGGAAAAACCAGCAGCCTCCATCTGTTTAATCCCCCTGATACAGCAGCAACTCCTTTCAGCTGTCACTCAATGCAGCCGTGCTTTGCCCTGCTAGATGCTGTGAAAGCCAAGTACATATTTACACATATTTCAAAGGATTCATTCTAGATGTTGATACTGCCAAAGTTTTCTTCTTTTTTTCTTGTATTTTGCATGTAGACGATTATGTTAATGCTGTTGTATTTGTCATATGATCAGTTACATGTCATATATACAGTACCTCATTTAAACATCATAAAGCAAGACTTAGATTGGTTTCTCTTATACTGTATATCTGATGTTTAATTTACACAAGTCTTAATTAATGAATACATTGGCAACTGATGTTAATTAACACTAAATGAAGGAGCTGAAATTAACAGTCATCCACTTTCTAATAAGCCCGTTTTTAAATACACGCTACTGTGCAAACCATATTCAAAACAGTAATGAATTAAAGCAGTGCAATTCCTTAACCTAAAACAAAACTGACATTACTGAAATGTACCTAGAGAGCAAAATATGTGAATCACCCAATTAGAAGATGATTGCATTGGTATAATTTGTGTCATGAGGCATACAGCTGAGGGAAAATGACTACAGTTCAGTGTGGCAAGTTTATAAAAAACTTCCTTATAGCTCAATAATTTTATTATCTTCGATGAAGCCGATTATTAAATTTTCAATTGCAAATTGAATTTTAAAGCTAAATTACATGACTAATTATTATCTTGCAAATTACTGACATTTCTAAATTAAGAAAAAGAAGCATTGCAAGTAGCATTAATCTGAATGCAAGCCAGAATCTCTCCTAAAAGACATCAACAAAAGGCCGTTGTCTTGAACAGCCCCAAGAAGTTTAATTTTATGGCAGCTACACAATCAGGAATGACAAAAAAGCCACTATGTACCGGCATAGTTGTGAGAGATTGGGAGATGGTTGCTCAGCAATTAGCTCAGTCAATCGATATGCATTCAGTGAAGTTCCTGACTCAACTCCCAATAGCCTTCTTGCAGCTTGTCTTCACTCATGGCTCTTTTAAATTTAATGATCAGTCAGCTTCTGAAGTGCTTGGAAGTGACTGGTACACAGAATGCCCTACTGAGAAATTAATCATATTCCAAATAAATTGTGCACTGACATAAGTAAAAACAAAACATTAAAAACAATGCTAAAGTAAAGAAGCTCCAACAGATTTAAGCCAAGAAACATTAAAAATTAAATAAGGCAGCTAACACTACAGGCTACTAAATATCCATTTGCACTTTAAATGCTATGCAAATAGACTCAGAGGAATATTTTACCTTGCTTGCAGACATCTCTGAAGAGAGAGATTGGATAACCATGATAGAATCACTTTCCTTTGTAAAAACAAATTCCAGTAAATGTCACAATGCCTACTGAAGCTGAACTAACAATATAAGAGAGGCAAGAATTAAAATACAGCATTTCCTTTGGCTTATTATATAAGTTGTTCTGTGCTTTGATTCTGGAGTTATGTTCATTTATAGTTGGTCTGTAAAACACTATGAGAATTATATACTTAACATCTCAGTATGTTCATATAAATTTAAATTAGTTCACCTTCAAGAAAAAATATAAACTGGAGGTTGACTCATGCATACACTTCTATTCATAGCCTTTTTCTTTCTTTCTTAAGCAGCACATCAGCTCATTGCTTTCTGATGATTTTTCACAGCCATAGTGAATAGTGACAAAAAAAGGAAAAAAGACAAAAAAAAAAACAAAAAAAAAACAAACAAAATACCTCTAAGTGCAAGTCAGCCTTTTGTTTATTTATTTATGTAATCACCCCCAGTGCCAACTTTCACAAGAAATGAATCCTTGCAAACACTTGGACTATGAGACACAGTGTAATAGGACATCAAAATTATGGGTGCTAAGCAGAAATGATTCAATTAAAATTAATAATTCTCCCAGTCTCCAATTTCCTCATGTCCATAGGATCTGCTTCAATAGAGAAAAAAAATTCTGTTTTTGCCATGACATTTTAAGAGAGTAATTATTTTTGGAAGTGTGTAAAGCAGACATTTAAAATTGGTTACTTCACAGCCTACGACACATAATTCAAATTGTAAATAAAAACTTCAAGTTAGAGCGTTGTGCACTCTTACAATTAATATACATACCAGTTACAATGTTTTTTATTACTTGACATTGCATACCAATATATTTTGAGACCTCTGAGTGAACATTTTTACCGCTTTCAAAAGGTAGAAACTCCACTACATTTGATTGTACATATCATACTTGTCACAGCAACAGTTCCTCTAATTTCTTCTGGGATGTTTAGGTGCCTTCAACATCTTAAGAGGAGCTTATTATAGTATGTGGGTGGAAAAAGTAAGTCCAACAATATCGATCCAACTAAGTCACTAAACCAGTCATATAGACACTGAATTGAATCCTCATCCCACTTTGTTTAAACTACATTTCTTCCAGCTAAGGAAATATTATAACATAGTACAAGCTAAACTGTGGCAAAAATACATTACTATTTCCTTATTATGGATACTTTTCTCACTGGTTTACTCCCCCACCTCATCATTTATAACTTAGAACACAATTGTTTACATTACATTTGAGTGAATTGTTACATTACGGAAACAATGACTGGTGTAGATTCACAGCAAATGTAGAACATCTCATTCCTTACAGCAGGTTCTTTTAATAGACCAGCCTGCAAAATAGCTAAGCTTAAGAAATAAAAGTTTTAGAAACTTTTCTGTTTAACCCTAGCAAGATTTTTTTAAATGGTGAACACAAATATACAATGTTTAATTAGCATTTATAAAATTGGCTCCAATATGAGCTACAGTTGCAAATATTTGTAGACATAGGAAATGCAACAAGGCATACAAGACTAGGAGTAATTCCTCTTAATATCACAGTGCAAATAGGCAGCTCTGTGGTGCTTACATTGTTAAGCAATTCACCAAATTCCATTGTTCTAGACTCAATTTCTATTTAAGATAGTTTAACCTACACTGTTTAATAAAAAGGGTGTTTCTCTATGGCAACATACATCACACTCAAACAGTATCTTCCTATCAAATTTCTGAGCCTTCAACAGAGCATGTTTCAGTCTTTCGTACATGTATCAGGCAACAGAAGACCCAAAGCTCAATGGGATGCCAGTATATCTCTTATACAGTAATGCAGCATTTGTTACAGCCTGCTACTTACAAAATGGGTGAAAATGACTGCCAGTATTATACAGAGTACAGTGAAATTCTTAGATGCATGTCAGATCATAATGCAGCATGACCCTACAATAAATACAAATGAAGTGAAGGACGTACGAGTATTTGCCCCAACAGTAAAATATGTTGCAGAAAAAGTGATATGCTACCTGTATAGCTTCAGCTTCTATTTTTACCTTTTGTAGTGTTAAGAGGTAACACTAACTAACTTAATACTTTTCCAATATATTATGGTATTGTGTAAAGAATTTCAAAAATGTTCCTCTTTGTACACGATGCAGCTGGAGAAGAAACCAACTTTACCATACTTTGGTTAACTTAAAATTTTTCAGATAGTTTAATCAAACACATTTAGGCATAGTTACACAATCTCAACAACAAAAAGGATAAATATAATGTGTGTGTGTGTGGGGGGGAACGGCCTCCCCAGAATCACAAAAAACTGAGTTATATCAGAATAGCAGTGTTCTTGTTTTAGTCACAGAGTTTGAAGATGAAATCATACAAGGTAATTCTGCAAGTAAAATAATCTGAAATAAACTGCAAAGTTTATTGAATTCTAAATATTAACACTGAGAACAGATACCTTTTTTCATAAAAATATATATCTAATGGCACTAGTTACATAAAGTTTTGACCAGGAGAAGGAAAAGAAATCTCTAGCAGCATCTCAAATTTTTAAGTTAACATTTAAAAATAAGACATGGTATGATAGCTGCATTAAAGACAGAAAAATAAACTTAAAACAGACAAAGATCCTAGTTGGCATTGGTGTTTTAATACCAAGGACCCCTTCATGTGTTAAATCAACTACAGTATTTCTAACTGGGTGTCTAAAATGTTGTCTTAGACCACCCACAATGAAGGACAATGCTCTCTGCCACTCATTCTCCCACAGCCAACCTCCTCCACCCCACACTAGATTCTAAAAAGGAGCAAGGCTGTAGTGCTTGTATTTACATTTTAGCTTTCCGTTCACGAACAGTCTCCAGCTGGGAAAATGGAGTGTGTACAGTACGCTCTGCCTTCAACTGACATTTCCCATAAATTGCAACAGAAACACTGCCTTCAGCACCTTAATAGCCAACAGAACACAGATCTACACATCAGCTCACAGCAGGGTAGAGAAACTATGGTTACTGGAGGAGAATGCTTCGAGCTATCAGAGTCACCTGCAGACAAAGAGACTGATTAAAGTGAAAGCAGCTTTTCTGAAATGGCTTCCAAAAGATTTACTCAGTAATAGTAATTGTCTAACTGGGAGCAGTTTTGAAAGGCCTGATGATTAGGGATGATAAAAAAAAAAAAAGATTTTTTTTTATAATTCTGCTAAAAGAAAAAAAAATGATTGTCCAAAAATTTAAATCTAAAGTCAGTTGACATGTACAATAACTCCACATTATGATTCAAATATTTCACACCTCATTCTTTGACATGTATATTTCAAAGGAAGCCTAAAAAAGGTGGCCTGTTTTGCTGAAGATTAAAAATATTGGTATATAGTAAACGCCAAAAAAAAAAAAAAAAAAAAAAAAAAAAAGGATGAATGAGGTCAACTCAAACATATTATACACCAAAACACCTAGATCTCATATTTCCTCTGCACATAACACACAATCACATGTGTAATGCAGAGCTCTTGGCTAAGGCACAAAGCAGAAGAAAGGCAGAAAAAGAAATCTCATATAAAGCCACTTGTAAAATGAAAACTGGTTGGTGAAATCAAACCAATCAACAAGCAATTCATTTGTATCCCAATTCACTGTTGTAATTATACTCTTAGTTGTTTAGGTTGTTAACACTAAGCACAGAAAAAAGAGAAAAACTTGGAAAGGAATAAAAAGAGGTTGGAAATAAACCGAAAAGGAACACCTAGAAAACAGAAGTGAACAACTGTGAAAAAAGTTCAGTTATCAGATGTCAAGCACATTTGACAAAGTAGTTACATTTTGATTACCTATACAAGGACACCTTTTTTGACATCTTTTTAGATTTACTTTTTTTAATAATGCAAAATTTAACAATTTATAAAAACCTTTACTAAATTTAAATTGATTTTGTTCTTGGAGATAAGTGTGTTTATAGGCGAAAGGATATTAAAAAGGGATGTTTAACAAGACAACATGCATCTCATCCAATCAAAATGCTTTTGGCTAATTAAATTTTTCAGAATGGCTGGAAAAATCCAATGTCATGAACAGCATTTGACAAATCAGGGAATGATAAAGTTAAAGCAAACAATCTTAATAACATTAGACATGTTAAAGTGTCATATTCTAAAAAAAAAAAAAAAGTACGATAAGGAGCTAAAAAAGTTTCTTTTGTCTATAATATGAAAAAATCAGTCTCTTCTTTATACCTACAATAAAAAAAAGCTCATTCATGAGTAGTTTTACTACAGTGAAATAAGACTTACGAATGTGTTTTCATGGACTTCCCAGTACCGGTTGGGAAGGGGGTGGAATTGGCGATTGTTATTTTTACTTACTATGGAGTACATGGCCATGCAGCTGTAGTGCCTAGTTGCTAGTGAAGGCAGTAAGCACATATGTGTGAACAGGAGGCACACTAGGGGAGATATATTTGAATAAAGTCGGGACCTAAAACTTTCCCAGATAAATAGGGGAGTCATGCATAAACGGCCTCATTGTGGCCAGTAGCCATATTTATGCTCCAAAACAGGTGTTCAAATTCCAAAACAAGCTTAAATGCAAGTGTATTTGTCAGAGGAGGTCATCATCCATTAACAGGGAGAGAAGGACTTGCAACAGCTAAACTGAGTACCTATCATTTTCGTTGAAACATAACCATGCTATTTGCCTTTTGAAAAACCACACATTTGTGAATATGTTGTTTAAACACTATGTTGAATAAACAGTAATTTGAAGTATCTACCTAGCATCAACAGCAAACGTATATTTATCCAATATCCAAGTTACAGAGGTACAAAATGTTCTGTAGAGTTTTAAGTTTACATTGTTAGCAAATTTTAGTCTGAAATCATTAAACTTGCATTGTCACTAATATTTCTTAAACTTGGAACAGAAAACTGAATAAAGAAGGAGAAAAAAAAGACAAAGTACTGCATACGTTGAAAATTGCCTTATAATTACTAATAAGTATAGCAGGAAATTTTGTTACACAGAAAAACAAAAACACATTGATAAAGTAGTAGATACAACAAGTAAAAACAAAAATCAAAAATGATTGTATCCTTACTGCATGAATTACTTGGAAATAACAAGCAACCCAATGACACTAATAAGGGCATTCTGCCAACATCTATCATAAGGCAAGAAAAGGTCCTTTATGTTCTTTCATCAGCTGCTAAACTGCCAGGTGCACTTAACTCAGTTCAGTTTATTATTCCAATGTATAACAACTAATTTACTGCATCTTTTAAATCCTAGATAAAGAATAGAAAGTTAATGTTATCAAGGCTCTCAACCAGGAAAATATCTAAATTGATGGTTGATGCCCAGCCAACCAGCAGCTAAGACTTGCTCCTCCTATTATCAAGAAATACTGCCTGACAAACAAGCTAAGAAATTTATGAACTAACTCCTTACCAAATAAAACATCAGGGTGAGTTACCTGGTTGCATAAAACCACAACTTGAGCCTTCTGGTTTTAAAAAGTGTCAGCTTAATTTGTGGCACAATCAAACGGCACGTGTAATTAGTATAAATATACATGTGAATTAAGCCTACACACAGGCACGGGAACACACACATATATACTTTATTGCTATAACAAGTCAAGATTTAAAATATAAAATATATGAATCCTTTCCCTTAGTTAACTCTAAAAGATAAATTGTAGGATGTATATATATTTTTACCTACACCTACGTAAGGTAAACATAATCTAAAGGGGAAAAAAAGAAAAAAACCAAAAAGTGTAAACAAATAAAATTTTACAAAAAAAAAAAGAAAAAAAAAAAAAAAAGCCTGAAATCTACCAACACATACAAAACTCCCTTGAAGCAGAAAACAAATTAGCAGCTTTTCCTGCAAAACACTGTTTGTCCAAAATAGAGGCAGCTTTTCACAAAGGCTTTTCTTGTTGCGTGCTTCAAAGATAACACCTCAGGGATACAAAAACATTTTCTCTAGCTTATTTCCTGTCACTTTCTTGTCTAGACTGGCATAACATTTTTGTCAACCCCCAGCTTTACCTTTACCCCTTAAGCAAATAGTGTTCAGACTTCACATCACATCTGGTAAGGACTTGAAACCGGGAAGCACATGTTAAGCAACTGTCAGATAAATCTGTGATGAATTATACCATAACTGCACATAGAAAACAACCCAATCAAGGAAATGTGATAATCTGTAAGTGGTTAAAAAGCCTCCGTTTAGATTTTAATTTAGAAAAGGGGAAAAAAATTACACAATAAAAACAAAGCACAAAGATTTCTTCACTGCCAATTGGACAATCAGGCTCAAATATCCAATATTTTAATAGCACATTTCAAGTCTAATGTTTACTTTTCAACAATAAGAGCAATATGAAGGAAACTGCATGTTGATGCAGTCTGAAACTAATAAGCTATTACTTACTTTTATGTAATGTGTCTTAACTTTATTCTCAAAGGTAAATAAATCCCTGGTGAAGAAGGTCACACAGAAAATAATAAACAAATTTTATGCTTTCTAACATAAGAGACTGATGTGATTTTAAATTTGAACAAGACACACCAAATAGAAGCTGGTCCTTCGGTTTCCTTAGAAAAAAACACAAACTGTTTAAGAGGTTGATGGTGCAGTGGATAAAATTTGTCTCTGCAGTCAGAAAATTAAGAGTTTCAATGAATATGCATTTCTGAGAAGACAGCTCAGTCTAGTGGTGGAGGAGCTGGAGACAAAACTCCAAGGATGTTGGTTCAATTTCTACCCCGATGCACTGTATGACTCCAAACAAGCAGTTTAAAGCTTTTTATGCTCCATATGTTAAAAGATGCACATTTAAACAATTTTATTTTAGCTGTGCTTGCAAAGTGAATTTGGATAAAGTAGGCAAAAAGATTTAATGAATTTACAAGACGTTTTGGAATTTTTGATCTATATATTAGATTTGTAGCTATTCTCATTCTACACTTTAAAGATTATAAAAATATATAATATACAGTTTATGAATATTACCTCTTATTTTTGCAGATTAAAATACACATTTGAAATATAAAGAAACAAAACCAAGAACCCAATTTGTTTTAGAAGCAGTAGAAGGAATCCATATATGACATACTTTATTTCATTCACAAAACAAGTAAAACGCGCCAATTTAAAAAAGAAAACCACAATAAAAATGAGTTAGTGAAAATAAGTCACCATTTGCCAATTATGTAAGAATTTATAAAAATGTTTTCCAAGTTTTTATCTAGACACCTTTAATGGGAAACTTAATTGGTTCTAAATATAGAATACAATAAAGTGATCAAAGAATAAAATAAGTATATCAAGGATGTGAATATCCTCTACTCAAATAGAAGAATTCAAACCTGCCAATTAAGATGCAGTAGTAAAATTACACTCTGTATTACTTAAAATTAAAGAAAATTAAAAAATTTACACTAAGAGGTGCAATTAAAAAAAATATATGGCAACATCTCATTTATGTTATCCTCTGGCAGGAATCAATGAACAAGCTCAACCACTGCAAGCCATTTTTATGATACCATTCTTCTTTACCCCCATTACCTTTTATTATATTCCCCTCAACTTTGGTGGTCTTCTGTTTGGTGGAGAAGGGTGATGTGAATAAAAATTAGACTTAGTGTTTTAGGGCTAGTTAACTGTTATGTGTACAATGAACAGAAGTTAAACAATAAGACATAAGGGGAAAAATAGGAGTATTCATAATGAAATAAACATAGGTATCACTTTTTGAACTCTTCAAACTCATAAAAATGTAAACCCTGATCACACATTTCAGAAATTCACCGATTACCAGATGCACTTTAAATTGACTGCTTGGGTTTCTTTCAATGCTTCACACACATTAATATGAATAGGATCAAGTAAACCAGCACAGAAAAGAAATAGGATATCATTGGTTAAAATAATTATCTGTGCAATGGTCATGCTGTGTCAGGTTGCAATTATCCCAGAGGACACATTTTAAGGGAGTAGGGAGTTTTTGTGTGTGTGTGTGTGTGTGTGTGTGAGGGGTTAAGAGGTATATTCAGAATGCACAGATGTTCATTAAGGCACATGCATTTACCTTTGCACTTTTTCATTGATAGTGAACTGGACAACATAATGCCAAACAATGTTATTTTGATCCTTTTATTGACATGACATTTTAGTTTTTCTTGAACCTATGTAAAATATCTTATTTTACCCCCAATCAAAAATCTTTATACTAACTAATCTCAAGAAAATAACTGAACTGGTTATATCCGTAACAAACATACTAGATGTAATGGAATGCTAAGAATATGGAACACATTCCACAATAATCATTACGTAAGGAATCATCAAGATGCCACTATTGGTCGTTTTTGAAGAAACAAAAAGCCTATTCCAAATAGGATTATTTTACCTTCTGGGGCTGTACTCATTATATAAAAAATGAGGCAAAAAACAAAGTTATGCTTTTATCTTAGCATCTATGAAAATACCTGACCTCAGATGGTATTGTGAAAAAATGACTTGTGGATAAATGTAACAAAGGCCTGTATCTGTGAGACAATGCCATACTGCCTACAAAAGACCCATAAAAACAACAGATCATCATTATGTTTATTTAGCTGGTCAGACTTACCCATGCAAAGGTAAGCAGCAATGGGAACCATATCAACTCTGTTGTCTCTTGATATCTAGCACCTCTCATTTCTAGAAATAGTTTGCGCACCTTTAAGTACAACTGGTATTGGTTTTGTGGTCCCTTGTTAATGTGGTCTATTTAGAAAGCAGATCTTTTTTTAATCAGCACAGTTTTAAATTGTTCTGGATTCTCAGCCAAGTGTGCTGAATCAGGAAGAAATGATCACTTTGGATTCCATACAGTAAAACAAACAGCACTACTCTAAAATTACAAGACCACAGAAATGGTGTCTATTGTCAAAGGGGCAAAATCAGGTGGCAAAGTAGCTAATATCAGTAATAATGAGTGGCATTGCATAACCCCACAGCTTTGGCCAAAATAGAATTGATTTTTTTTTTTTATTATTTATACATTTTTTAAATCCAATTGAGAGAGACCAAAACAATTGATAATTACAGAAAATTTTCTTTAAATATTGGTTTGATAAAAAAATTAACAAAACCTGAACATGTACACTCCTTCTCCATGCAGGCTGGTTACTTGCTACTCATTGACGTGGTACAAGTCTGGTTTGCAACAAACAGCAGAACCCACACAATTAAGTGAAATCTTTCCATTATGTCAGTATGATGGAACCTCAGTTTGTTTAAGCCTACATAAACTAAGGACACTTTAAAAGACATAGCAAGTATTTTGGTATGCTATAGCAGAAAAAATAAAATACTAAACTGCAGTTCTTTGAAAGAGGTCTCATCCAAGTGCAAAGCAAATCTGTGGAATGGAAATTATAAAACAGGTATGTTTTGCTAATACATTTCTTCCTTAACACAATAGAACTATTCTGAATTCTCTTATTACAACAGACATAGCCGATGTTTGGCTGCTCTGGGAACAGTTCACCTATTAGGACAGCCTTATAATAATGCCACAGATCCTGCCATCATAAACATTTTGATGTTTCTGGCTACAAACCATTTCATTTTGATTATCCTCATATCAGAAAGCCAAACACACTGGCAGGAGCTTTAGCAATCACATTTGTTAAACTTTGTCATGCCTAAACAGAATCAATCCCTGTGGAGCAAGAGAAAGGGGGAGAAAAAAAAAAAAAAAAAGTCTTTCACATTATTAAAAAAAAAAAAAAAAAATAATATCAGCAATCCCAAGTAGACTGGCCGCATTTTACTCATCAAGGAGAAAAAAAATCCTCTCAACACTGAATAGATGCTCAGCTGGGCACACATACTGTAATGAAAATAAATCTATACACTGAAACAGGCTGTATTATTATTACTGTTGTAGCTCTCCACCTCGTATATTATTCAGGCTTTGAATTCTGACAATAGCATAGGAATGCATTTCATTTAAGCATAATATTAAAAACAATGCAAATTATTTAAAATATGTATAGTTTAGGTAAGAACAGTGGTACAGTACTTATTGCTGCCTCACACCACTGGGTTCAAATCCAGTTTACTGTCTATGCAGAGTCTACATGTTCTCACAGTGTCTGTCAGGATGTTTTGCTTTCCTTTCACTTCTTAAAATCAACCAGATTAGGTTGGGCAATAAATCTAATTTGGCCTGGTACCACTCAACCTAAACGTAGGATTGAGTGAGCCCCTGTGGATTAGCACTGTGCCTCACTGAAGCCTATATTGTCTGATGTTCTGGCTACTTACAGTCAATACTGTGAATGATTGTTTAACAAAATGAATCAACAAGTGAATATTGCTAAAGAAAATCATTTCAGCACTCTAAGGTTATGTGGTAAGGGAGAGATGTACCCACATTTTTTCATGATCTTGATAAAATATGGGATCTATGTGATGGATTGATGGGAATTCACTCGCCTCCAATACCAGATATCATAAACCTTCTTGATGTGTAGGAACAATGCAAAATATTAAGCAAATGAAGCATTTTTCCCTCCAGATTTAAGAAGGTAGGAGTATAGTAACCCAATTTTGTAATCTGTAAGCAGTATGAGAATTAAGGTTGTAAAACATAACAGTTCTGTATCTAAACATATAAGAATGTTGATATGTAACATTTGTTCAACTCCAGTAAAAGAACAAGGAAATTGAATGTCACTATGAAAAAGGCAATATTAAATAAAAACAGGAGTGAGCCACCTGACATTTCTATTTTGTTTGTTAAGAATGTTGGATGAAAGCTACGAAAAAAAATTGACCTTTGTAAAACTTAAATAAAATGACTTTAAACACTGGGAATCTGAAGCAAAACACGTCTACAAACAATCAATCAATGACACCTCCTTTTTTTCCCTTACCTAAAAGAGTAATAATTTAGCATTTACAGTGTACCTACTTGCTTGTTTTCAGAGAGGCTATTTAAAGAGCTATGCAAGGTTCCACCCGCCCCATGATCCTGCCTTGGTTAAGCGAGCTAGGAAAATGGATTCTTTTGTTAAAACACTATCAACTTTATATCACAACTTGTAATTAAATCAGAATTAAATAATTTGTATGGAAGTGGTAGGACAGCACACCCAAGGTCAAACCACTAAACTGGGACAGCTACCTACTACTGCCCAAACAAAACCTGAGCCAATACAGCTTTATTTTCTCTTCTTGGAATGTCACATACAGTAAAAGAAAATTTGGCTTGCCATGCAGTGCTTCTGGATATGATGAATGCTGCTGAATGAAGATACAGCTTCTGTAAAGGACTGCGCCTTGAATGCCTGAGTTCCCCTCCTCCACTCGTTTTGTCACTGCAGCAAGTCATTTCATGTTCTGCCACATTTACACCAATCAGCTTTGAGGTTTAACTTGCATTTCTTTTTTCTCTTTTCCTAACCTCATTTTTTCCTTTCCCAAAGAAAACACCACACATCACACACACAAAGAATAATTTAACTGTGTGTACTAAGGCTCTAGGGACGCAGCATTAGATTTCATTCTGTTGGCAGGAGGCAGTTAATGTATGATGGTTGCTATACTATGTGCGGTTTAAGAGATTCTCAAATAATACTGTCCGCCCCCTTATTCAGCAGGCTGTGACTGGCTCTTCACCAAGCTGCTGTAAGTGCCATTTGTATACAGCATTTAAATAAGGCTATTATTACACTGGTATAAAGGCAGAAAGTCTGATTTTTCGAGCCTATAATAGAGAAAGGTTCTTCTTGTCTTAGTTCTACAGATGTATCTACTGCTTTAGATTAAAGGGATTTACCAGTTCTTAAAAATCTTTTTTGTAACCTTCTCAAGAAATGAGTATATACTTGCCTGCATGATGCAAACATTTTGCCTTTTTTTTTTAAATAAGCAATAGGATTGCTTTTTAATGCTATAACCTTAGTGCTCTAATATATTAAAAATTACAAAATTCTGAACATCTCAGTTATCCAGTTCATGAAACAGTGTAAAAAATGCTGAACCAGCTTATTTTGAAGAGTCTTTCCAAACAGTATAATCCTATATGCATGCACAGTTATGATAAGGTGGCAACTGTGACATTCTGAGCCTTGCTGTTTTAGAAGCAAAATTTAAGGCTAATTCATGTCTTATGTGTCAAATACTCAGGCAACTTCAGGAGCAGACCACCACACTAAGATCATTAGCATAAAAATGACTCAACAAAACAAGCCCAGCTTCCCCTAGGACACCAACACACACAAAGATGAGGACTCTAGGTGGAGTTAACCAAGCTGTAGCTTCAGAACAAGCATAGAATTGTGAGACACTCTCTTCACATCTACACTACTTAGAATATCGCCTCCAACTACAACTGCAGCTTCATTCATTTTTAACCAACTATTTTGTTTAGAAGAGTGACACAATGGGGTGGGCTTCCTAACCTGTATCAAAGAGGGCACCAAAAAATAAACCTTAAGCATGGTCAAAATATCCAAATATGAAAAACTGTGTGAAAATGAAAAAGCACAGCATAGATGGGTAAAATACAGAAAATACATCAGAATTTTAGAAATTCTTTGACAGTATGTACATCTATAAATTGTTAAAAAAAAAGGATTTTACCTTGATTTATAAATCTGGAAGAAAGGTTTGAGAAACACAGAAGATAGCAGACTCCACGCTACTCGCATAACAAAGTCAACCCTTCCCCACAAATTAAGACCTCTTGAGACTTCTCATAGTTCTCTTTTTAAAATAAATTCATATTCACATTATATAAATAACTAATTATCAAGTAAATTGTCTACCTATACATGAATAAAGATCATCTCAGCACTACAAAAAAAAAAAAAAAAAAGCAAGTGAATTAGCCCTGCATGGTGACAGGGGGTTTTGAACTCTAATCTAACGTGCCGATTATTACATTTTGCCACAATGGTTTAGACCCTTAGATATATGATGAACACTCAATATTTATATATCTCAGCAGAATCTGCAGCTCTAGAATTTTATATTAAAAACACTACACACACACACACACACACACACAATACAAGACACACCAAATAAAGCATAATCTGAATTCTCTACAATAACTGGGGAAAAAAGGCTATTTTAAATGATTTATAATTAAGTGCTAATAATGCCGTGTAAAGGTGCTGAAATAGCTACCACCTAACACTTGACAGGAAGGGATGCAAAGGCTTAATTTTCTGCACCAATTCATTAAACAAATGGCCTATGCTGCAACCATGCATGTAATTTAGACCCAGTGACCAGAGTTCACACATCACTGCTCATTTAGCTTTATAAAACAATCAAATGAGCAAATTACACTAATATAGCATTAATAATAAAGCCAATATACACACACAAGACCGAAAACAATGAGGGCGAGTGGATTCATTGAGAGCAGTGAAAGGGGAAGAGAGAGAGAGGAAAAAAAAAAAATAAATAAAAAGTGCAGCTGCTTCGAGACTACAAAAAGACTTTATACAAAAGCTATCTAGTGTGACTTAAAACATATTTCTAGGTCATTGCACAATAAAAGAAAGCTATACTCTTGAAATGTTTAAGCACAAAAAAGGTGGATGTCACAAAATTAACCCTTATACATAGACAATATGTAAACTAGCTGCATATTTTGTAGGCTTAATGCACAACATAAAAAAAATATATGCACTGTGTTGTAATATAGTGTATAAAAACTGTACAAAAAAGGTCATTAGGAAACAAGAAAATGAACATTTCCATTCAAAAATAAATATTTTCTCAAACCCCCAGGGCAAAAAATCATAGTAAAGAAGGAAGTCAATCTGTTAATACATAAATGAGAAGAACCTTATTTTGAAGACATTTGGCACTCTTATTGCTTCAGGGGTGCAGGTTTAAAAGATATGTCCAAAAAAGCAACACCTTCACTCATGCAGACATGTGATCTGCTTGATAAAAAGCATGCTGTAGGGCCACTCACTTCTTGGAGTTTCTAGCAATTACAGGCGTTGAAACAGTAGCCTCATGCTTTTTCTTCTAGGCACTAAAACAAAAGGCTGACAGTCAGGAATAGATGACGCCTACTAGTAAGATGGCATTATCAGAAGGCCGAGAAAGATCAAAACAACATGCTAGTAAGATGAAAAAAACATTTAGATTTAAAAGTATTTTTTTTTTTTTAATTTAAGTAATCATTCTGTACTGGAGTGGATAATGCTGATAAAATAATTATCAGTGCCAACTATCATATTTTGCATAGCTGGTTCCCAAGTGAATGTAACCGCAATGTGCTATTACTAATCTGTCAGGAACAGAAAAATAAGACCACACAGAATTTTGGGTTTTTTATTACACATACGGACTGTAATGCATTGTTTTTAAAATATGCCTATATGTCAAAGTGACTTAAGGGATACAAACCCTGCACATTCCATGTGTTCCAACCATGTACTGTACCTGCTTATGAGAATCTTTGGCATATTCCAGCAAAAATTGATTCATTATAGGAACTCTGCAAAGTGACAGTATTCAACAAGGTTTACATAATACACACCAGCTAAATGCATTTGGGTACAGACATATCCATGCCATTTGGGTAAAGTCCCTTTCATACTTTTCGCCATGTGTATACATCTGAATCTGTACTGCATGAAAGAGCCTAACCAGTTTGGAAGAAAGTTAAGCAGCACTTAAGTTAACTTTAAAACGTGGATTGAGAAGAGTTTCCTCCATCCATCTGCTGAATCTGCTTAACCCAATGATAATAATCATGGCTGGCTGGCAACAATCCTGGCAGCATCCGTAACAAAGCACTAATGTGAAGTGGAGGGGGCACCAGGTAATTAAGCTAGTATAGCTAAATTTTGTACATGCAAAATCTAGCAACACTACATTTTTGAAGTAAAAAAGTGGCTAATCTGGGAAAATAAACATGGCTGCCAGAACTCTGAGTAGACACTGAAATTAGTCCACCCTGCAAATTAATGCAGTAATTCAGAGAGTAAAAAAATGTTTGAATATGCACATTTTATTGATGTCTTGCCTAGTAAGATTAAATACTCTGAATTCAACTTTTTTATAGCTGCCTATGTTTAGTCAATTTTCATGAATACTCCATGCACTGATTTGTTTCTTTGTAATAATGAACTTAATTATGCTGTACAGCCTTTTAAGTGCTTCCCTCATCAATATGCATATTCTCAAATGTCATTATCATCCGCTTTCCTTGGACACATGTAGTTAAAAAGCATGTTAAATGTTGATACTAAGCAATGTAAGAACTACCTGTTCAAGTGCTGGAGTGCAAATGAGAGACACTGGCTAGTTATCACCCTATATTTATCCACTTTCAATAACTACCTCTGTCCCAGGCAGAGTAACAGGGTAGCTGAAGATTAGGCTCAGTAAATATTGTGCACAAAACTAAGAAAAAAAATAAAAGAAAAGCAAGTGACTCAAGAAAGCACAACAGTACATCACAAAGCACACAAGTTACTTAGCTGACTTAGCATATAAAAGGAAGCTGAAAAACAGGCTTTTATAAAATAAACTGAATAAATCATAATTCTGATGAACATGATACACTCCTTTTCTCTGAGCTGGTGGTTTCACTTCAATAACGGAACCAAAGGACTGGCCATCTGAGCAAGTTTACCTTCATATTTAAATCGTGAGCATTCACTCTGAAGGTGGCCGAGGCAGCTAAAAGGACACTGTAGACTTCATTATAAACCGATGAGGTCTTGTCCAAGGTATAATTACAGTAGGTAATGCAAAAAGATTTTAAATAAGGAAAAGAGGATAAAAATTTCATTTGCAGAAAACTAAATATCAAGAAATGGCAAATTATGCCTTTCTTTAAACACTAATTAAGAATAATTTCCTTAAAATGTACTTCAGATCCAAAGCAGCTAGTTTAAGAAATAGCAAAGCTTCTTATATAATGTTACTTTTCTTGAGAAAAACACAGACTAATGTAAGAAATTTGCACCAAAAATCTACTATCATCTCCCAGAAGATTAACTACTTCATATTATTACAAAATAGCTGAAATAAGCAATAGTATCTGGGCAAACATTTGTACAAAAAAAAAAAAAAATATGATAAACATAAATAATCTCAAAAGCAGTGTTGCCTTTTCCCTGCATAACAATAATGCTATGGCTGCCAAACTTCTTATAGAAGGCAGGAAAGTACATAAATATACATTTTGAACACACCCACCTCCTTTGCAGTCAAGCTGAAGAATCTGCCTGACGGCCTGAAGACTAGTTTATTCTTTTAGCCTGACTACTAAAAACCACAAGTGCTTTTTCATTTCATCACAGGAAAAAAAAAATACACCTACACATTCAAAAGCTGGTTAAACATTTTAGCAAACAGGAGCTAAGCTACATGGAGAACAGCACCTTTTTCCCAGAAATCAGGCAAAACTCAAATTTAGTTTTTAAGGTGGAACTTATACTTGTTAATAAACGCTCATTTCAAAATACAAATTGGAGAAAATAAGTGCTTTAGAACAGAAACCTGAATCCTAGTACATTTCCAGTGCTTTAGTTTACAACTAAAAAAATGAATATTTTCTTGCATATTTGGCACTGCTTTTAATAATAATATTTATCATAGAAATCCCAGATTTTGCAACTTATTTTTTGCAACTTATATTAAACACTGAGGGACGAGCAGCTAAAAGATCAAACCCAAGCAAATCCCAATTAGAGGTTGAACAAACATCAAAAATTCCTTAGAACATTTTGTATTTTAAAAAGACATGCAAAGAAATGTAAATGGAAAGAGATTTTTCCATACCTTCTTCTGTCTCATGCCATACAATTCCCTCTAGATTTACACTAGTCCCCGGCTCACAGGGTCCAAGGCATTCTGGCTCGGTTACAACTCCAACTTCACAAGTATTAACTCCCATTGATCGAGTCCTTACTAATAGTTGCTCAGTTGGGGCAGAAATATTTGTTGACGATGGAAGAAAGTAAGAAGGCAGGATTTGGGGTGGTAAGCTGCTGGAGATTGGTGGTGGGGGAGCAGGCACTGTAAATAAGGGATCCACCTGAAAAAAAATGAAAGTGGGAGGACAAAGAAAAAAAAAAAAAATCAGGTACAGATAGAATGCAAATTATCAAAAACCTTTGCAAGTCTTAATGTTGAAAAGAACAGAGAAACCAAACATTTCCTCAGCAGCAATGCAAACTATAGCATTTCAAAAAGTGAACTAATGAATCTTCTTTATATATGCAGTGAATATGTTTGATTTACTAACAATGAACATCTAAAGAAAATAAAAAACTAACATTTTTTGAAATAAAACCCCAACATTTTGGTTACACCCCCCCCCCAAATATTATATTAAAAGTTCTGCCAACATAAGAGACTAGTTGCGATACATGTTCAGACTTTTTGTTTTGCTTTCTCACAATGACAAATTAAAAATCCTTTATACACTTTCAATAGTTATGCATTTTGACATGGCAAACAAAACCAAGTATTTTAATTTACTTTGCCTTTTATCATATTTTATTAAACAACACCACTTTCATGTTTATAGCTTTTCATTGCCTTATATTAAATGTATTTTAAACTAAAATAAAATCCAATCCAAAAAAAAATGTATAAAATGGCATGCTATAAAAAAAAAAAAAAATATATATATATACACATACACTGTGCAAGTCAGAACCCAGAAAATGAGGTCTCACCTAGTAGAAAAAGCTTTGAAATATAACCCTCAAGCCTGTGGTTGCAATTTTACTAGTAACAAATAATCAAGATGTAATAATGGTTAACAAACATTCACACTATACAATTTTAACTTTAGTCACTTTGGATGAAACTGCCAGATGACCAGTAAGGAAGTTTAATAATATCTCAATGGAGTCAAATAAGAGCTGTAATCCTTACACACATACACTCACTCACTCCCCCACCCCCAAGCGATCCTGGAAAGCTCACTCTTGAAATGGAGGTGTGATGTTGCAAAAGCAGGACTAATCACTATTGAGAATACTTTGTTATCTGCTAATGTAAAACAAATGGGAGGTGTAACTATTCAGCAGCAACACCCTGTATCAAGAACACTTGAACCATGACAGAGAACTGCTTTAATACAGGATTCATTATTCAATCATGACAAATGTTGCAATACAAAAACAACCTGCATTTGTTTGTCTTTGGTTACAAGAGGATTTTTACTAGTAAATACAATTTGCTAGGGGGCATTTAATAGAGGACTCGCTAGGTTAAAGTAATCATTTTAATTCACAGTTTTAAAACGAAGTTACTGCATTACCAGTGGGTTAAAAAAAAAAAAAATCTACTTTAAACACAGTATACAGTAATTTCAACACTACACAAGCCAGGATATATATATACCAATATGTCAAGACAGTCTTAAAACATTAAAGATTTAATTGCCCATTTTAAAATGTTCTATTAGGACGTGTTTAACAATTTACCCTTCCCCGCAAGGCCCTCCAATATTCTTCTTTTCACATTCAGTGGTTAATTCAATCTTATGTCCAAAGAATTCTAGGCAACTGGTTAAAAGATTACCATTTCAGTACACTGCATGGTGCACATTTCACGGGGAGGGAAACAACGTAGTCAAGTGGGCGTCCATATTTTCTCCATTTATACACCGAACACAAATGCCGTGAAGCACATTAGGAGCAATAATGAATGGAATGGCTGCCATAATCGTTTCTACAGCCCCAGTATCCAATTAAGAAAAAAATCTGCTTTGCAATTTATTTTGAGTGAGAGAGAGAGAGAGAGAGAGAGAGAGAGAGAGAGAGAGAGAGAGAG
>JANRMT010062836.1:16943402-16954093 GCA_026402145.1 Polypterus bichir lapradei
AAAAAAAAAACACATTAGTAGTCAGAAAGCAACCCTGGGAACACATCAATTATGGGAGAGTGCCAAAAGCCCTTGAGATCCCAAAGATTAACAGCCAATCCTCTGTTTTACAAGCACACATCAAAAGGAATATTAATAAGAGGAGGAGGTGGTGTATAAGCTTGTCAGTATAAGTCAAACCCTAATGAAAAGGCAGGTTTTCCTTTTTCGCTATTGTTCAAAGCTTAGGCTTGACCCTAGTCAGTTTTAAAAAGCCTACATTGAGATTTTGCTTTTTAGGAAATGGATACTACTTTAGATTCAGTGCACTAAAATGTGCTGCTCAAGGTTATTTAGATTCTCAAACATAAGCATACAACTGAATAAAACACCCGCTTTGCCAATGCTATCCCATTTAGTTTCTAAATGTGCCTTTCCTGCTCAATATTGTGACAAGACAAAGCCTGAAAAAATGGAATGCAAGGCAGAATTATCCTCTACAAGAGATACCAGTGTAAAATTAGGCACACATACAATTGGTAAACAAAGAGGATACATAAATATGAAGAACTTTCCCAATTAGCCATATTGTGAATTTCAGATTCGCCAATTCACACAACATGTACATCCTGCCAGTCTTAAGGGTGTATAGTACCTAGAGATAAACCTAAGATGGAGGGAGACCACTGGGCCATGATTCTTAATGAAAATTAAAATAAAAAGCTATCTTTACATGTTTAGCAAATAGGGCTAATGTGCCAGATTTTACCCCAATATCTACACAATCAACAATATCATCTTATTACTGTACCTCGTGAATCAATATTAACAGCACACTCCAAGCTCAACACCAGCCTCTGGGTGCGAGAAGAGGTCAAAATTAACAATAAGGCCATTAAGTGCAATAACCTCGTTCACAACCAGCGGGGCTGATAAATACCTCATTTTTCCACTGCTTTAAGAGCAGCTCAAGTTTCTCCGATTAAAGTGAACATATGGACAAAATCCTTAGTCACTAGATTAGTCACAGACATTGAGGGTAAGCCGAGAAAGCAAATGCTGCTGTACACAGAGAATTAGCCCCACATCCACCACTGTAGAGGTTCACCGTGCCAAATCAAGCATGCACACACAAACCAAACATTTTTTCTTTTTAACATTTAGATTTTGCTGAGATCTACATACATAAAATTAATTTTTCAGGTTATCGGGGGAGGGATCACTGTTTCCCACATAAGAATAATTCCGTCTATATTAACAAATACATCAAACTTACAAAGATGTAAAAAACTGAGAATACATCACCTCCATCATCCTTTGTGAGCTTTACTGAAACACAGATGTGTAAAGAAACAGCAGCTTTACACATTTCTTTATTGGAACTACACAGTAATACTTGTTAAACTTGAAAGCAGCAAAGTAACAGGAAATAGCTACAGTATCTCAGCCTAGCACCACTTTATGTCTATAACCTTTCCAAAATTATGTATGGTATTTATTTCATATCATTTATGCATCTGTGCCAAAGTCAAAAATTACATTCTGTGTGAATGGCAGCATACTGATGAATCAGTGCTGCTACCTCATATTTTCAAGATCATTTGTTTGAATCCTGACCTGGTTATTCAGTGTGGAGATTGTTTGTTCTGCATACACACATCTTTCCTCTGAACTCTGGGTTGCATCTCATATCTCAAAGAAGTGGGTTAGGTTGATTTGTAACATTTCTCTATATAACCTAGTGTTGGTGAGCTCTGCAATGTACCAACACTCTCTCCAGGGTTAGATCCTGCCTTTAGCCGATGCCAATGGAAACTTTACTGGCTCTTTACAATCCTAAATGGGATTAGGCAGGTTTAGGTAATGGATGTATGTGTGCAAAACAGCAGACCTCGTCATACTGTCACAAGGTCAAATATAAATGGAATACTGAGAAATTAAGTGTTTAGTTTAGTGCTCTGTATTGGAGTTCATAAAACTGAATGAAAATACCTTGTGGGTTTTACTCTGTAAACCACTCAGCTACCAGCTCAACTTAAACAACACTAAACTACTTAAGATCAGTAGCAAATCAGTTTGTTTTGATAAGCTAGTTTCCTTGCTAAGCATGACACCATGGAATGACTTACTCAGAAATCTGCCTTGTTCATTTGGTCGTACATCAGCCTCACATATACTCCATTTAAGTACATGCAACATTTAAGTAAACCTCATAGTGCCTGTAGGAGACTCGTTCCAGGCAGAGAACACATATCAAAAGGCCTGCATCACTTCTTATTTATTAATATGCTGGACTGTAATGTAATTGATTAAAATTTACACCTTACATTCAAAAAATAATTATACTACATTTGACCACTACCATGCCAGTTAGTGCTACTTTGTCTAAGTCTTCATTTGCTGGACCCTGAACATCATACCCTGGGTATGAGATCAAGTCCAATTAGGGTTCTCTTTAATTTTCTCTGCTATCTAAACATACAGAACATGTTGAAGGGTATAACACCTGGCAACTCTCAAGACAACCTTGAATCTCCAACTGGATGAAGAAAAGACTATGTGCAGTATATCATAAAGTAGAAATGGGGCTTTACAGTTTGTCCAAGACTTCCAAAGTAACATTATATCTGGCCTCACCTCTTGTGCAGGCATTAAAAAAAAAAAGGAAAAAGAGGGATTGTTGCCTAATCCTTTACTTTATATTGCATGTTACTGTCAATTTTCAAATGGAGTATTATATTCAATTAACTATGGTATATACTTATTTCTCAACTGTGCTTTGATGGCTCAACAGTCTTAATAATAGGCTTTTCAAGTTGTCCCAGTAGTACACATTGGCACAGACTGGAGATTTAAAAGAGGCCAACAAAGACATTTTCATGTAGCTCAGTTTTTTTTCCCCCCTCTCCCCTTCCCACTTCTTAGGAATTTACTCTGCTTGCTTAATGATCTGCAAACCATTTCAAACTTGAGGCTATTGTGTAGTGAAAAGGTGTGTTAATATGTCTTTTTAAACCCCTCCTTTAAAACTAATACATTTTCCCCTAGCTACATTTAAAATTATACTTTAAACAGACCTGAAAGGGTTTGCAAAGAGGAACGTAAACATTGCCAGCTATTTTATAATAGGATAGATGTGTGTAATTAGCTCACAGTTTCCTTTGAGCTGCAGAAATACTCAGGTTCCAACAATGAAATCAGCCAGCCGTGTATTACAACATTTGAAACCAAAGTATCAAGTAACATGGTGTACGCAGAAGTGTTTGCCTTTTCTTCCCTCTCCTCTAACAAGTCACTGGGTGTAAAGCGCTTACACATTTACTTCTAAGAACACCTAATAATAACAGAAGCATAAAAACATAATTAATACTAAATTGCGTGAAAAATTATATTACAGGCACGAACTGCAATGCTGAGAAACATACATACATTTTCATCCTATTAATAATTTATATTTTTGAAAGTATGTTGAAGTGTTAAAGATTTCTTAATACAGCTTGCCAACATTTGCAATACATATTTGCAAGTGACATTTTATGAGAGCAGAAACAAGATTTTTTTACAACAAATGTCATCTAATTTAAAGGTTACTTGTCATGTGGCCCAATAATGCCACAAAAAGCTTCAATTTATATTTTTTGGGTGGTGGTCAATAGGTGACTTAACTGACCAAGTTCTATACCAACCATTAGCAAGGACCTCTAATTAATTAGGGTACTAAAACAAAGGCTGGTGTACACTGAGCTCTTTCTTTTCTTTTGATGCCTTTGTAACATCTGATGAATGCAGTCTGAAGCAAATGTATAATGAAAAGAGAAAGGAGGGACCGACTAAGGCATTGTGTTTCATTAAATTGAGAGAGGCTCCCCCCACCCTCCTCCTTTCCCCTTTCAAGAATAGCCAAAAACAAGAGATACACGTCTGTTCTGCCAACAACTGGTGCCCCACAGCTATAGCCAGCATGCGTTGTCAAGTCCCTGTCATGTTAAAAAAACAGCAGGGTGGAGGGGCCAACCCAATACTCTGGAATCAATTTCTTGAATTTGAACAGGTTGCTAAACCAATCCCCCCAATCCCATGTAAAATCATAACAAATCTGAAGTGCCTCCACCCAGTATTTTAAAAAGGCAAGAAATTTAGAATTGCCTGATCAGGCTGGAATTGTAAACAAATCATTTACTCAACAGTACAGAATCATTTTTAAACAAAGAAGCATTTAACAAATACAAATTTACTCTAATGATTTGTACTTAATGGCACATTATACACAATTTTTATCTCATCTTACAAAAAGCAGTCGAACATATGTAATTCAGCATCCCCAATCATCACTAACAATTCAGCTTAACAAAAATTTTCAAGAGAAACTGGTTGTTCCAAATAAATTAACTTTTACAGATAGTGTAAGAAACATCCTGAGACCTGTACAATTGAATTAAGGGTAGCAAGGGGACAGGAGTCTTACATAAATATTACATTTACCATACTTTTAAATCTGGTCCTCCCTAGTGAAAGTAAATAGAGAAATCAAACTCAGAGAAACAACAGCAAGCAGATAAATCCAATAGTAAAATTAAAATATGGGACCTTCATTTTATTGCTTAATATATCAGTAAACTCCTGAAATTTGAGATTTGTTGATTACATACAGTCAAAAGTTCCAGAGCTTATATCCTCATATTTCTCGAGCTGATAACTGCATTTAAATGGTGATGGATATTATTCATGAAATTATTAGTGAATCATCATCTGTTAAGCTTAACACTTCCTCTACTTTGTAACCAGACCAAAATATATATATAAAAAAATAAATAAAATAAAATTACACAGTAACTGTAATAAGCCTCATGTTAATAAAAATACACAATTTACTAAAAGAAAGGTTGGCAAAGTTTCTTCACACCAGGCCCCCCATCCATGGATAGTCAATGTATGATATTTTATAGACAGCTTTATAGTAACAATAAAATAGTAACAATAGTAACAATAAAAACTACCCATTTTTATGGCAATCTATTGCACCAGAATTTGTTTACAGCATTAGAGATTTCAATATTTTTCCTTAACTTTCATAAACCATTCAGTCTATTCTGTATGGCATGTCCACCCCAAGTGAATTAGGAAACTTAACTGAAACACAAATAGTGGGCTGCTTTATGTCTTCAATTCTTGAGTACTGAGTCATGGTGCTGAAGTTGTCCTTTGGCAGTTCTCACAGTTCTGCCAAATTATGTGCCCTTTAAAGTGCTCACAGCAACTGGGTGTTAAAGGAGTTAAAAATCACACCTGCTTTCAAAGTGACATATTTTAAAACAGCAAAACTGAGGTCTGCATTTACCAACTGTGATAGTAAGCTATCTGTCTGCCTATTACAAGACTAAAATTGCATGTAGTTGCCAACACAGTTAACGGTTTTTTCTGCATAGATTTCCAGAAATAAATTAAAGCACATTATTTCTGATGCAGTATGCTTGCTATGCTTATGTGTATCACAAAAACCCAGAGATGAAACCTGTTTAAACCTTGTCCTAGAGAGTCCACTAAATCACAACTTTGCTTTTTCTAATATTATATTGCTCATGCTGGTGGGAGTAAAGCTGCAATGACTATATTAATCCCACAAAAAATCTCTTCATTAGGCATAATAGTTTGTTGCTGTAAGTGGTGCAGGTGAAATAAGCAACCGCAAAAAGAAATATGAACACCAAGTAAATAAAGCTTTTGATGTTTGGAATACTCTGGAAATCAATGCTTACTTGAAATAAAAAAAAATTAAAAAGATTACCCACAGATTACTCCCATCCCAAAAATGTTATCTAGATATCAAGAGTAAATTATGAAAATTGTGCCTTTTAAAAATAGAACAGACTTCACTCTTAGTTGGGGTCTATTTGCATTGTTATTTTTTCCCCCTCAAAAACAGAAACATTTATCCCTATTCAATAAAGAAAAGTGTACATACAACTATTGTGGGGGAGCATTATACATAAAAGAGACAGATATTTCAAGCTTAGTAATTGCTCCTGTCAAGGACTGTCTGGCTGTGTATATTAAAATTTGTTATTTTTGTGACCCAGTATTCACACCATAATGAGTTTTTAGAAGACCAACCCCAACAATTTACTTTTTAATTAATAGCTCTTTTTGTTGAGGAATTACTACTTATATTGCATCAATCTGCTCAAGTAACAAGTCCTACTGTATTCCAACCATCTTTACTGGTGAATGTACAGACAATTAGCTGCAAATCTTTTTACTGCTAAGCTGCAGTGCACTAAACTACAGCACACAAGCATACATTTTCAAAAGGATAGGATGTAGATAATCAGAAGAAACCCCCAGGCATGAAACAGCAGCTAGGAAAGCAAATGAGAAGGGCATATTTAAGTTTCTGCCTGAAATAAAGGTATAGCAAGTCCTTATGCCATAAAACTCATCCCCATCCCCATCCCCCTTTATTCAACTAATAGGAAAATGCATTTAAGGTTGATGAAGTCTTTTTTTTTTGTTGCTTTTGATCCAACTTCAATAAAAATTGCACTTGTAGAAATTGGCCTTGCTGCAATTTTGATCCTAATTGAAAGCAGATTAGGATGCTACCTCAGGGGACTGTTGTCAAGAGAGGAAAATGGAGCAAATGGAGAGGCAAAGCAAAAAAAAACAACCCCGCAAAAGGAGACAGATTTACAGTGCTCACAGTACTGAAAGGGGGCCTAAATAAAATAAATTTTCAGACAGACAGAATAAGATTACCCCATACTGTTGAAAAAAACAAAAAAAATGTACATTACACCAAAGCTGAAAATAATCTAACAGCTAATGAAAAAATTACAATTTTGTTTGAAGCTTTCTGTCAATAATATTCAGCACCAGCAGACCACAAATATTAAATTATTGTCAAAGCAAAAAAAACATACAGAGTTAATATTTCTAAGGTGCTTCATGACATCTAGAATTTCTACACTAAATCACTGAAGAAAAAATGTTTATCTGGGAAATAATGAAGAAATGCAGAATCAGAATCCCTCTGCATTTTCACAACTACTTCCAAGTAGTTGTGTAGACCTAATGGCCTTAAGGATATCAAATGGATTGATCGCATTTTCCATGTTTCATAAAACAGCAGTTAGCCAGAAAATAACTGCAGAAAGGTGAACCTTGATTCATGATCTGAGAGGATTGTGGTTCTTAGAACTTCTGTATTGCTTAAGGAAGCACTAAAGTAAGTGAACAGATTTACTCCATAGACTCCTGTAGTCATTTTTGCTGACAACACTTTTGCCACAAAGTTTGTATGCCATGCATTTGTAAATAAAGTATTGCTAATCAATATTTCAGGAAATTCTGGAGACATCTAACTAGCTAAATTATTAAACATTGGGACTGGGTACAGATAATGTGTGCATTTAAGGTACTGGGGTTTCAAGAACTTAAATCAACCAGATGTCTAAAAGCATTTGCTATGGGCTTTATTACATAAAAGATAATGTTTAATGCACAATTAAAACCATAAGGGACTATAATCTGCATTCCACATTTAGCATCCTAAGACTCTACAAATCTTAACGAAATTCATGGTAAAACACTGCCAACTTGATTTGCATTGACAACAGCTCTGAACAAAACATGCAGATAATGTTTACTTAGTCAATACTTGTCCCCAAGAGATAAAATTATATTTTGAGTAGGAAAAAGATAACATTTTCACTGTTTAAGTTGATAGGATAGTTAACATTACCTTTTGCAGCAAATAAAATTCATGATAAATACATTTCGAAAATGGAAGCAATATAACTAACATGGTGTAGCATGTGATGAACTACATATTCCATCTGTAGGCAGAGTAGTGGACAGTAACTAAAGCTGCATAGCCAAAACACACACTGTCTTGTAACAACAGCACTTCATCACATAATAACAACATTACCAACTATTTTGAAAATTATGATGGTTAATTTAAATCAGATAAAATTATACAGCTTAGTTAATTAAAATCTTAAAGTAGATGTTAATCTAATTAAGTTCAAGGAGAAAAGAAATATTCAACCATGGCAATATGCACACAACTAACATCTGTCAAAGAAAATAAAAATGTTCTTGTAGTGAAATATAAAATAGAAATTGTGGCCAAAGCAAAGGAAAAATAAAGCAATTTAAATACACAAATCACTTCAAAATAGAGGAATTTTCACATTTATAGAAACAGTAACTAAACATGTACATAAACCTGCAGAATTACATGCCAGACCCTGTAAAGCATGCATTAGTTCACTTAAGAGAGTGGTTAAAACAAGAGTTTAAAAGGATAGCGGGGGAGGAGAAGTTGCACAAAAAAAAAACAAAAAAAAAAACACCTCAAACATTTAATCTTTTTGTTGAGTCCTCAGTATAAAAGCACCTGCCAAGCAGTAACTGAATCATAAATGTACAAAGATTTAAGAAATCACTGACTACATAAAACAGTCTTTACAGAAAATAATATAATTCAAAAGGCAATTCCCTTTATGGAGAGGATAAAAAAAAAGTCTTTCATGTCTTTGGTTAGCTATTTCGAAAGAAAGGTGCTTAAGACAGCTTTCAGTGATTTCTGTTTTAAAGATATGAAACGTCTAGCTTTTAACCTTCTCCTTTCAATGCAAAATGCAAGGTGTAGTGTAGCGCACTTCAGCTTAAAAGCAAAACAACCAAAGGGCATGCTATTATTTTAGACTGTCATGGGAAAGCAGTGGATTGCCACTGGGTCTCCTCATATTTCTTCTTTCAATAAAAGAGACCACCAGGGAAATGTGAAAAAAGGGAACAGACAAATCAAGCCTACAGAGTTCTGTTAAGTAAAAGAACACCTAGACAGCTCAGTTTTAAGGGTGTATTCGGTAGGAGGCTTAATAGCACAGATTTTAGGAGCCTCAGTTCCAAGACTTTAATCACTCAAGAATACTAGAAAAATGAACCATTACACAAATAAGTAAGGCATTTAATTGCATCTTTAAGGTGTTAAAACATTTCAGTAGTAATCACTGCAAACAATCTGACATATCTGTGCATTATTATACAATTTAAAATCAATGCTGCATTTCTGTACTTTAAGAATGTTGAAATGATCTTGCAGAAGCTAACAATCTGCATGGCGAATTTCATGACATGCAAGACTAGACTGCTCAAACTAATGAGCTTTAGCTGGGTCTCCAAAACAGTACAAATGGTTCTTTTGTGTGCCACTCCACACTGTAACCTTTACAACTAGATTGGAAAATAAAAGCTAGCCTTTGTTTGCCAAAACAGTTGGTACAGATGAAGGAGGAGGAGGAGTAGTAAATGGAAGGAGGAGGGACATTCAAGCACAGTATAGTTGGCAATTCCCAAAAACCTCAAAGTGTCTATGGTTAAGATGGTCTATTGTTAATGTAATGAATGAAGAAAAAAAACAAAAAAAAAAAAACTTCATTGTCTTTCTGAAAGTCGTGAATATCTGTAACATAATACATAAATAATAAAAAACAAGAACCCCAAATCAAGAAGCAAAAGAACAAATACACGAGCCATACACAGAACCATTGCAGTGGTACAGCTACCTTCTGTTAAAGCAATGACTAACTATGTCTTTTTTGTTTTTTTTTAAACATCTCAAGCATGTACATAATGAAAACAAAGAAAAGATCCTTTTCTGCTTACTGTTCCGTTTTTCTATCATGAATCACACAGGATTTGGGAAAAAACAGCATAGAATAGTTCTTTATACATCAGCGTAACAAGACTAAAAATAAATGGTATAACTGAAATTTCACAGCAAATATTTGAAAAAGATTGCTTAATCAATTACTTAAAATTCAATATGATTTCGTGGACAGAAATAAACCGAGAACAAAAAGTTATTTCACTTGTAACTGTTTAATTATATCCTGGTAAGGAAACAATCATTAAAGTACAAAACTACAATATTTCTTTTATACCTCTGCAGATGTATTTTTTGTCAGAATAAGTCAAATACTTTTACACCAGCAATCCAGTCAAACTTTATGGGTCACAAGTTAAACAATTTAAAACAAAGATGACATAAAAGAAAATTTTGCTGTTTAGCCTTACTAAGGTAATGAAGATTTAACTTTTGTAATGCCAAATTGCTTCATTAATGTTTATTTTTCATTGTAGAACTGTCATCCATTATCTAGCTATTTAATGTAAAATGGCCATGCACGTTCCACTGTATTTTTGCTGCTTGAAGCAAATTATATACTAGATACAAAGGCTACAAACAGCTTTACCACATTGCTCAATATCAGACAAACATGAAAGGGTTTAAACAACAGATTTCACTTCCTATTATCTATGCATTTTAGCTCTTGTCCTGAAAAAGTCAATGCTACAGTCTTTCCTTGATGAGATAATATTGTAAAAGGGGCTATTGTGTAACATAAGGAAGTACAACTCTTCCAAGTAAAATGGATAAAAACCATAAAATCACAATCTTTCAATAAAAATATTTAAAGCTAGTAAGGAAGCAAATTGCAATCTAATGTTATAATACTGATTTTCAATTTTGAATAATCACTACATTCTAAAAACAGACTATTTTTGATTCCAGACAGTAAGCCGAAACATTTATAGAACAACTAAGTAATAGAGGAGACAAAAAAAAGGCATTTAGAGACTAATTGTGGAATTATTTGGAATATTATATATATATATATATATATATATATATATATATATAT